>SEYY01013967.1:2500-5000 GCA_009176605.1 Armadillidium nasatum | reverse complement strand
CTTTTCTAGGTAGTATATACCTAGGATCCCCAAGTGGTATCGAAACGGCGACCTCAAGCATGTGAGTCAATCACTCTACCGTTTGAGCCACGGTAGAGTGATTGAGCCTAGACTTAGGCTTTGAAATCCTTTCTTGGATTATGAATCTCTCTTTCTTTCTTTCTTTTCGTAATTTTTCAAATTAGTTTTGAAAAATTACAATTATACCTTTTTCAAAATCTTTTTAATAAAATAAAATTCATTTACTTAATTGACGTAAGGTTAGTCACTCCATTATAATATGAAAGTTCTAAATATTCTTTCTATTTATAATGGGGCAGTAATTATGCCTCATGCTCTCTAAGTTTCCCCTACATGGTCATGTCAGGCATCATACTCATATTTTTATGTGTCAAAACTGTCATGCCATACATGACAGGTATTACGACACTCGAGTCGTCCAGGAACTGTTGTTACTTGGTTTTGAGAATTGCGAATTCAGTGGGAGAGTAGCTAGTTGCTCATGAGAATTCACTCCGCGTTGAATCTAGCATGGAAATGAAAAATCAAACAGTTTTGGAAAATAGAGATTACAAATTTACAAGTCAGAATTTCTGGAGTGAATGGTCCACAAATGATTAATATTGACATGAATAATCTGACTCATAAGCCATGTTTTATGCTTTTCAAAGGTGACTATAGGAGCAGTATAAAAAGGTTTTTAAAATCTTGTGTTTAATTTTAAATTTTAATTTTTTAAATTTTTTTTTAATTTTTTTAAAATTTTAAAAAAATGTTATATATTAATTTTTTTTTTCTTTACACTCATTATTACCTAGGGTTTTTATCTTTTTATGTTGTCGCATGCACATCCCAAAGGCTGATAAAATGAGGTATTAAATTTTGATACAAATACAGTAACTCTTAACATGTGAATTTTAAATTTTGCAAATCGTTCAGTCTCCATTCATGCATTTAAAATTTTCACATTAGTAAGAGATAAAGGCTATTAGAAATTAACACATTTCTTTCTGTTTTCACCTCTGAGGAGCGATAGAAAGAGAAGGTTAAGATGAGATACACTATAAGAAAGAGTAAACAATTTTGTTGGAAATATTTTTCTATTAATATATAAAATCACTTTTATTTGTATTGTGAAATTAAAATATATAATATATATATATATATATATATATATATATATATATATATATATATATATATATATATATATATATATATATATATATATATATATATATATATATATATATATATATATATATATATATATATATATTGCAGGTTATAAGCGTTAACATCACATACATTATTGTGTGCTTGCAATTCCAGCTGAGCAAGGAACCCGGCAAAAGTTAGATGTGGGGACCTTCTATAATAAATATTATATATATATATATATATATATATATATATATATAAATATATACTATATATATATATATATATATATATATATATATATATATATATAATATATATATATATATATATATATATATATATATATATATATATATATATATATATATATATATATATACATATATATATATATATATATATATATATATATATATATATATATATATATATATATATATATATATATATATATATATATATATATATATATATATATATATATATATATACTGAAAAATCTTTCTGGCCTCTTGCCAAAAACATCTCCAACAATTTCTGTAAATCTTCCTTTCCTCCTCTTATTCGCTCTGATGGTTCTGTTGCTAACACTCCAACTGAAAAGGCTAATCTCTTCGGCCTCCTATTCTCCTCTAATTCTACCCTGGACGACTCCGGCAATCCTCCTCCTACTTCTTCTCCTCTCAGATGTCCCATGCCTTTGCCTGTGATTTCATTTGACCAGGTGCATGGGCTTCTGAAGTCTATGAACGTTAGGAAGGCAAGCTGCCCGGATGGCATTCCTCCCCGAGTTTTAAGGGAGTGCGCCTCTGAGCTGGCTCCGTCCCTCGTTCAACTTTTCTCTCTATGCCTCAATACTAGTACTTTCCCTCAGTGTTGGAAGCGCGCATTAGTCCAACCTATTCCGAAGAAAGGTAGCCGCTCTGATCCTTCCAACTATCGCCCTATAGCTCTCACTTGTATTCTGTCTAAGATCTTTGAAACCCTTCTTAACTCTCACTTCTTAGATCATCTGGAATCTCATTCCCTTCTTTCTGATCATCAGTATGGCTTTCGACGTTCGAGGTCTACTGGTGATATACTTTCCTATCTCACAGATCTATGGTCTTCTGCCCTTGGGGACCATGGGGAGACTTGCGTGGTGGCGCTTGACATATCTAAGGCATTTGACCTTGTATGGCATGCGTCACTGCTTTCCAAGCTCCCCTCCTTTGGGTTTTCTCCTTCTCTTTGCTTACTTATGTCTAGTTTTCTTTCTAATCGTTCCATTTCTGCTGTTGTTGATGGAGAGACTTCTTCTTCCTTTCCTGTCAATAGTGGTGTTCCTCAGGGCTCT
>SEYY01013966.1:10000-12309 GCA_009176605.1 Armadillidium nasatum | reverse complement strand
TATATATATATATATATATATATATATATATATATATATATATATGGGTCAATCCATTTTATCCGTACCGATGATGGCCGCTCGATAATTTTAGAAAACTTTTATATTTTGCATGGCGTTAATGTTATCCCTGGGAAGTTCAAAACCACCATTCGTTTTTGTAGATTTACTCTGGTTGTAACAGGGTGAGCCAAAATGTTAGACCAGGTGGAGCCAAATTTTCACTTTATAGAGGGTAACATTTTAAGTAATATCTCGATATTGGTAATTCTTATACCAAATTTCATAGAGAATGATTTGTTAGGGATACTTTAAGGTACATTTGGCCTTTCCTGTTTTTTTTTGTGAAAATAATATTTCACCATGAAAATGAATCCCAAAAATTGTGTTACAAATCGACGAAATTTCCATTTTCGTGGGTGTATTATTAAAAGAAGGAAATAATTTAACGATATAAAATTTTGTGTGATGATACATACTAAAGTATAGTTTAAGTTAAATCTTATTTGAAGTTGGTTAATTTTTTTAAAAAAAATTTACAGGGTGTTAAAAAATCAATTTTTCTGAAATTCGGTAACTTTGAACCTTAATATCTCTGGTTTATGTTGTTTTAAAAATCTGAAATTTTCACACATTATACTACTACCATAGATGTTCCTTGACCTGCAATATTAACTTTGGTATTTGCTTGTTTTAAGAAATACAGCCATTCAAAAATGCCAAAAAAAAAAAAAAATTAAAGTTGTATTATAATACCTATAATTATAGTTTTTATAGTTCAAGACAATACATTGACAAATGAAATAGTGTGGCATCAAGGAGAAATCAAAACAAAGTTAAAAAAATTTAATTATAAGGTTAAAATGCATAAGAATGTACCATTATATATACTTTAAATGACAAAATTATCTCAATAACTTTTTAAAACTTGATCAATATATATATATATATATATATATATATATATATATATATATATATATATATATATATATATATATATATATATATATATATATATATATATATATATATATATATATATATATATATATATTACTCATCAATATTTTCAAGATTAAAAATGTTTGACATAAGCACGAATTCCTCCGCCTTTTAAAGTCAGTTATGATTATAAGAGTTTGAAATGTGCTTGTGTTGCTCTTACCAGTGTGATTTTAAATAAAAAAAATATATACGGGCGTTTTTTTCATAAAAAAAATGTATTTGTGTGCTACCTTTGTATATATATATATATATATATATATATATATATATATATATATATATATATATATATATATATATATATATATATATATATATATATATATATATATATATATATATATATATATATATATATATATATATATATATATATATATATATATATATATATATATATATATATATATATATATATATATATATATATATATATATATATATATATATATATATATATATATATATATATATATATATATATATATATATATATATATATATATATATATATATATATATATATCTTTTAATTACAGAATAAAACTGTTAAATTTTGTTAAAAAATAATTTTTTTTTTTTAACTAATAAAAAATGAGTGTATGTTCTGTTGGAGAAATATTAAACGAAGAATGCCATAAAACTTTTTATGGTTCTGTTTCAACTTCATTGAAACAATTAACGTCACTTGATGACATAAATCAAAAGCTACTTAAGTTAAGAGTCAGTAATGATATATCTACTATTTGTCAGTACCATTTCAACAAATTTGTAGTGCACTACAACCATAAATTTGGAAATTACTGTTCAGATCCTTTAAAAATCCATAGGAAAGGAATTACTAAAGATTTAAGAGAAATAAAGTTGGAAAATCATTTCTAAAATTTCCCCTGCAAATTCAAATGTGTGCTTAATTCCCGGAAAATCACTTTGCCGAAATTGCCACTATAAATTGTTTGTTGTCAAACCTGAATCCGTACCAAATGTAAGTGATATCGATCCACAAGATAATTTTTTCCCAGCTGATGAAACATTTCAAAGACTGGATTCAGCTTGTTCCATTTTAGGATTATCTCCTGTTTCTAAATTAAGAAAGGTGAGTTATGTAAAAAGAGAAGCAGCTGTAAGTTTAAAAGTTAAGAAAGTAACAGAAATAATAAGAACGACCTTAGACTCATGCTTAAGCTATGATGATTCACGTAAAAGTGACCGTCAAGAAAATATAGTAAGCTCATTGAATGAAGATTATATAAATTTGATTGCTAAATTGAAAGAGAAGTGCGTGATTGCATCCAAAGAGG
>SEYY01013966.1:0-2500 GCA_009176605.1 Armadillidium nasatum | reverse complement strand
TATATATATATATATATATATATATATATATATATATAATATATATATATAAATATTAATATATATATATATTATTATATAATATAATTATATATAATATATTATATATATATATATATATATTTTTGCAAAGTTCAAATTTTGATATTTCTACCTAATTTGTGATGTGAATTAAAGAGAAATTAAACTTATTTAAAATAAAAAAATTTAAAATCTTTTTCTTTTTCAAAAGTATCTGAAATCACTTGAAACAAAATAATAAATATAAAAAAAAAATAAATAATTCTTATACTGAGTATTTTTTCATTAAGTCGATATCTTTTTACATTTTATTTTAAATTCAAATAAACTTTAATTTACTTTAAAAAGTATAAAATATATTTAATTCAAAATTTATTTAATGCATTTATTTTTAAAGGGTACTCGTAATAAGGATAGTACCGTCTCGTAATATTTTTAAATATTTATTTTTAATTAACAATAATGATAATGATGAAGATTATTTTTAAAATTTAAATCTAATTATCCAAACAAATTTTAATTAAAATTATGGTGAAATTAGTTATTACGTTCGTTCTTTTAAGTTTAATTTTGTATTGTAAATTACTAACAAGAACATTTTAAATCGAAATTAACGAAAAATTTTATATATTCAAATGAAAATATCTTTTTATTTCGCAATAATTTTAAATAAATCGTTATCCATAAATATAATATTTTAATTTTTAATAAAATAATATTTTAACATTTTAAATATTCTTTGAAGTTTTTTAATGTTTATAAAATAATAAATTACAAGTTAGGGATATATATTATATATATATATATTATATATATATATATATATATATATATATATATATATATATATATATATATATATATATATATATATATATATATATATATATATATATATATATATATATATATATATATATATATATATATATATATATATATATATATATATATATATATATATATATATATATATATATATATATATATATATATATTATATATATATATATATATATATATATATTATATATATATACGTCTAGTAATTGTATATTATCTATAAAAAAAAACGTTTGAAACTACATTTTAAACAAAGACGCAGTTTTCGAAATTTGGAAGAGTTTTTCAGAAAAATGGTTTTATTCGGACA
Source organism: Armadillidium nasatum (assembly GCA_009176605.1). Taxonomy (NCBI): domain Eukaryota; kingdom Metazoa; phylum Arthropoda; class Malacostraca; order Isopoda; family Armadillidiidae; genus Armadillidium; species Armadillidium nasatum. The sequence continues at coordinate 1,326 of SEYY01013966.1, read as the reverse complement.
ATCTTTGTACGTTAATTTTTATTAGTTAAATATATTTTTATTACAATGTATATATATCCTTTTATAGATATATATATATATAATACATCATTTAATTAAGAGCATAAAAAGTATATTATAATGCCTAATTATTTTAGGAAGAACATTAAAAGCTTAACGACCGTCTAGAAACTTTAAAAATAACGTTTAGTTTAGTCACCCATATATAAACAGGAATAATTGTAATTTAACCAAAAAGTTTTAAAATATTTTTATATTTTTAAAAGAATAAAGAAAAGATATAATAATTTTTTAGTAGTTGTAAAATATTTATTTACCTTAATTTCTAAAAGCGCGTCTTAAAAATTGAGAGAGGAAGGCTTTTTCGCAAATTGTTCAAAATACCGTTCACCGTATTTTTATTATATATATTTTATATATATATTATTTATTTTATTTATATTTTTCTTTTATTATTATAAATTATGATATATGAGGTTTCTATTTATATATAACGCTTTATTATAAATGTTTGTATTACTTTGTGATGAATTGAAGAAATCAGTCTTAAGGCCGATTTTGTTCCGCGTGCAAATTGCTAAATTCTATGAATGCAGTTTTATTTATGGAATATTTAATTGTTTTTATCTTTAATTAAATGTCTTTTTCATTTATAATGGCGAAACTTACAGAAAAGGTGTATTTTTATATAAAGAATTTATTGAATAACAATAAAAGTTATTATTAAGCCTATATTTTATAATATTTTATTTATAATATATTAATTATTAACATAATTAGCTTGGGAAATAATTTAGTTAGTCAATGGACTTAGCCTAATAAGTTTTGTCTGTGAGATATTTTTGAGAAGACTGAAAGAAGAGAACACGTATTTGCATCATTTTAGATGGCAGATAAACATAAGAAGACGAGAGAGGAATATGCGACCTTGAATTCAGACGTTTGAGAAGTACAGTTGCTGTAGGAGCAGTTAAATTAAAAACTAGGGATGCTGATATTTAAAAAAATTTTGATTATCGATAATTTTTTAAAATATCAAATTGCCCTCGATACTATCGAAAAAAAATATCGTTTCAATATATATATATATATATATATATATATATATATATATATATATATATATATATATATATATATATATATATATATATATATATATATATATATATATATATATATATCAGTGATGGATCGGATGTCATATTTTCCAATTGCGAATTGCGGATGTTGAATTTTGAAAAGTGCGGATGCGGATGCGGTTTGAATTTTCGAAAGTTCGGATGCGGATTTTAATTTTGATGAGGATGCGGATGCGGATGTTAA
>SEYY01013965.1:20000-23294 GCA_009176605.1 Armadillidium nasatum | reverse complement strand
TATATATTATATATATAGATATATATATAATATATATATATATATATATATATATATATATATATATATATATATATATATATATATATATATATATATATATATAAAAAATATTATATATATAGTATAATATATAATATATATATTACTATATAGATATATATTATATATATATAATATATAATATATATATATATTTATATAATATATAATATAATATATATATATATATATATATATATATATATATATATATATATATATATATATATATATATATATATATATATATATATATATATATATATATATATTATATATTATATATATATATATATATATATATATATATATATATATATATATATATATATATATATATATATATATATATATATATATATATATATATATATATATATATATATATATATATATATATATATATATATATAATATATATATATGTGCAAAAACTATCTGGTCAAGTTACAGAATAAACAACTTATTTAATATCGACAAGTTTTAGAATGGTTTTTTAACATTAGTGACTGAATATTACTTCAAGCCTTTTTTTAATAGAAGTTTAGTTTTAAGCCAAAACAATTATACCCCAAGATGAATTTTGGATCGAGATCTTCCAAAAAAGTATTTGAGGTTAGTTATTTAAAAACTAATATTTTGGTTTGAAATATACAGAAATTATAGAAGTGAATTCTGCTGTTAGAACTATTATCACAGTTTATGTTTGTGACGTCATTCACGAGCATTGAATTTATTTGATGCTGTAACTTATTATTAGATAATCTTTGACATTGCTTCGAACAGATATGCTGTTCCAAATGAAAATCAACGAAATATGATTGATTGATAATATACATTATATATATATATATATATATATATATATATATATATATATATATATATATATATATTATATATTATATATGATTATATTAATATATAATAATAATATATATTATATTTATATAAATAATATTTATAGATAATTTAATAATAAGTATTATATAATATATATATATATATATATATATATATATATATATATATATATATATATATATATATATATATATATATATATATATATATATATATATATATATATATATATATATATATATATATAATATATATATATATATATATATATATATATATATATATATATATATATATATATATATATATATATATATATATATATATATATATATATATATATATATATATATATATATATATATATATATATATATATATATATATATAATAGATATTACTATATTATATATATATATATATATATATATATATATATATATATATATATATATATATATATATATATATATATATATATATATATATATATATATATATATATATATATATATATATATATATATATATATATATATACTTGCGAAGAAAACATAAAAAATATTTTATTGCAAATTGTATTAACGACACAATACATCTTTACTGAAATTAAATAGAATGAGCATAATTTTGCAAAATACATTTTTTTTTTTTTTTAAACAATAAAAATATATTTAGCTTTTAAAAATTAAAAATAATTTTCTCCGTTCTTTTAAATCTAAAAACATTAGTCCAAACTCTTACAATTCTCTATACATCTGATTCTGTCTCTTGCGTTTTATATTGCCTACACATGATCTATAGAACGACCGTTCTTTGCTATTATTTGCAATCAACTCTCACAATTACAAATTAAAAAATTTTTTGTACCTCTTCTTAATGATTTAACTCACGAAGATTCCTTTGAATTTTCTTCCTTCATTCGAAGCTAGAATTTCAGTCATAGCTATTTGATTAGCTTTGATATTGAATCCCTTTTCACAAATATTCCTGTTTCAGAAACGTGATATTATTATTAATCATGTATTTCAATCTAACTTATCCTTCAATGGTCTAAATCGAGAAAAATTTTCTCGATTTCTAAAATTAGTAACTGAAAATACTATCTTCTATTTTGATAACAAATTATACTCTCAGATAGATGGTATGGCAATGGGTTCTCCATCTTGGCCCTTGAAACAAAAATGGTTTGATGAATGTCCCATAGAATTATACCTTTTGCCTACCATCGTTACATTGATGACTGGTTTGTTGTCTTTTGTAATGAAGAACAAGTGTCTTTATTCTAAGAATACCTTAATTCTAAGCATGAAAATATTAATTTAACCTTTGAATGTAAATCAAATGGTTTGCTTCTTTTTCTTGATATTTTTATCTCCCACTTTTCTTGTGGATTCTCTATTTCTATTTATCGTAAACCTACTAATACCATGCTTGGTGCTAATTTCATTAGCTCAATCACCCTTTCTCTTAAAATTGCAGGCCTTAAGTCTCGCATACACATTGCATATTACATTTGTTCTAACTGGAATTCTTTCCATGTAGAAATATCCTCTTTTCATAAGCTTTGTAGTTTTAATATTTCCCCTTCTAACCTTTTTAATAAACTGATGTACTCTTTATTCAGTAACATCTAACATCCCAAATATATTTCCTAAGATGTTACTAAACGCCATATCTGTGCCATACTTCCTTACATTGGGACACTTTCGAGTGATCTTCATTTCCAAATTAGGAATGTCTTACTCAAACATTTTCCACAATGTAATTTTTAATCCTTTATAAGCAACAACTCAATAGCTATTTTAAGATTAAGAAAGTATTCCTTGCATCGTACATAAATACAAATGTGCCTACTGCAATGTCGACTATGTGGACCAAACCAGCCTACAACTGAAGATGCGAGCCTTCAAACATATGGGCATCTCTTTCGTACTAACCTTCCTATTTCCCACTCGAAGAATTCAGCTATCATAGATAACTCCAATCTCATTAAACATCCTATATCTCTCCAGAACTTTTCTATCCTCCAAAATGTATCTAATGACGAAGAGCTTAAAATTTTGGAATCCTTATATATAAAAACAATTAATCCAACACTTAATATCCAGAATTCTTCTTTCTCATTTCTGATTGTTTGCTCTATCTTATATTCTTCTTTCTTTTCTTTTCTTTTCTCTCTTTGTCTTGTCTATTTTTTCACTCTCATTTATTTAGATTTCCTATTCTTGTTAACATTTCTTTTATATTTAATACTATTTTTTTTTTAATTTTTAAGCTTTACATATTTTCATTAGTTAAAAAAAATTTTTTTTTTGTCAAATGTATTTTGCAAAATTATGTTTATTCCATTTTCTGTTCTGAAGATATATTGTCATAAGTACGAAA
>SEYY01013965.1:12500-15000 GCA_009176605.1 Armadillidium nasatum | reverse complement strand
ATATAGAAAATTTAGCTCTTCAGCATGGTTGAGACATTGAAAAACTAGAATCTTGAATTATGTCGCCTATAAAAGTGAACTCAGTCGTAAAAATCTCTCTCTGTCTCTCTCTCTCTCTCTCTCTCTCTCTCTCTCTCTCTCTCTCTCTCTCTCTCTCTCTCTCTCTCTCTCTCTCTCTCTCTCTCTCTCTCTCTCTCTCTCTCTCTCTCTCTCTCTCTCTCTCTCTCTCTCTCTCTCTCTCTCTCTCTCTCTCTCTCTCTCTCTCTCTCTCGTTTCATCCGACGGCATAGTACCTGTCTTACCTTTTTTCTGAAGTATTTTGTTGTTTTCAATAAATCAAAAGCTCAGTTGTTCATCTTTCTACTCGATTTAATTTAAAAACTATTATAACATACACAAGTAAGACCTTTATCTGCCTTAATAATCTTGGTGGTATTTTTCGGGATCTTTCTTCTTACGAACAAATTATTTATTCGGAACAAGCTTCTAAGAGGATGGCTGCTCAAAAGCTGTTTTAATATTTCTTCCCGCTTCACTGGTTGCTTACTCCTTACAGGAGTATTTGTTTGCTCTCGTATTCAGTATGCTCCGAACATCTGGGATGATTTCACTCAAACAGCAATTCTTGGAAGGGTGGAGTCTAAAGCCTATTGTCTTGTTAACTCTTTCGTTCCCACTAATTGTTCCACTCTTTTTCTTTCAGTCGATTTGTTGCTTCACTCTCTTTATATTATCGCTTTTTTTAAACGGACACTGCTCTTTTGAAATGTAACATCGCATGCCTCTTATAAAAATGGTTCTTACAAAACGATCTACTGGTGCTCTTATTTCTCTTTTCTTTAGTCTCGGTTCTCCTCTCTTCGGCATTTCAGTGAATTTTTTGCTGTCGAACTAAACATTTCGAAAGCCTTCAATAGAGTCTGGCACAAAGCCTTGATTTCCAAACTCCCCTCTTACGGAATCTATCATTCTCTCTGATTTCCTTTCAGATCATTCTATAGCAACTATTGAAGGCAGCCACAGTTCTTTCTTTAAACCTATTAATAGTGGTGTGCCTCAGGGATCTTTCAAAAACATGGTTGATTTCAATGCCTTAATAACTGAGCTTTTCCATATCTCTACTCAACACAGTCTTCCATGCAGCTATGACATATTCGAAAACACATAACTCAAACCTTCGTCTGTCCTTAAAATTGACGGTGTTTCTTTTCTCGTGGTCTTTCTTGAATTGATCAAATAAGTTCTCTTTCTAGGTATTAGGTATTCTGAGGTGCCTTTATAATTTCTTCACGTCACCACAGTTATTTATTCAATTCTAATCTGGTGGAACTGGAGTGGTTCTATTCATACAGTTCTCCTTCAGAAAAGTCTAGAAATTTTCGTTCCTACTAATCCTCAACAGTCTCTCTACCTCTCTAATTGTTGCGTCACTCTATCTGTATTACCGTTATCACAACGGACAATGCTCTCCAAAATCCTCTCATCCCAATCCTCCACCAGTGAGAATGGGTCTTGCGACAAGCCTTTCTTCGCAGTGTCATCCTTCCTCTGTTCAACTCTCTGATCACAGACTTGACAGCTACGCTCACTCTTTCATGTACTCTACTCGTAAAGTTTGGGACACATTCCATTCCTTTGATTTGTACACCTTCAAACTGAGTGAATCTGGATATGTCGGTTTTTAAGTGGACTTTGATTTTGATATTCCCCTAAATCTGGTGAAACTTAGTAGCAATCTGGCCATTGATCACCTGGATATATATATATATATATATATATATATATATATATATATATATATATATATATATATATATATATATATATATATATATATATATATATATATATATATGGATTGGCAGAAGCACTGGCTGCAGTGCTTGGTGGGTCATTTTGGTGCGGTACGGTGCGGTGCACGATGACCTAGTGCGGTGTTGTGCCATGTATTTCCTAAAATTCGGGTGCTCGGCCAACTCTATATATATATATATATATATATATATATATATATATATATATATATATATATATATATATATATATATATATATATATATATATATATATATATATATATATATATATATATATATATTCCTAATAGAGTGAATAAAAACTTACCTTCATATGATGCTTATAATCTGTCATTCTAATATGAATCCCAACAAAAGTATAATGTTCATAATTAAATTTCCTTCTTTTTGTATTCTTTATAGAAGTGTAAAATTTGTCAACCTATATATATATATATATATATATATATATATATATATATATATATATATATATATATATATATATATATATATATATATATATATATATATATATATATATATATATATATATATATATATATATATATATATATATATATATATATATATATATATATATATATATATATATATATATATATATATATATATATATATATATATATATATATATATATATATATATATATATATATATATATATATATATATATATATAT
>SEYY01013965.1:0-7500 GCA_009176605.1 Armadillidium nasatum | reverse complement strand
TAATAACAATAATAAACATCTATTGAAATGGAGAAAAAATGCCCAAAGTATTGACCACAATGTTTTCCTTACGGTTTATCCTACTGGTTAGTCACAGTATGTGTGTTTTTGAGTTACTGCTTTCTCAAAGAAAAAAAAAAAATAAAAAGAAAAAAAAATAAAAAAAAATTTGAAAAGATTTTGAAAAAAGAAATTAGTAATGGAAAAGCCAAATTAACGAAGAAGGAAAATAAAAAGAATAAAAAATAATGAATAAATAAAATAAATAATAAATAAATAATTAATAATAATAATAATAATAATAATAATAATAATAATAATAATAATAATAATAATAATAATAATAATAATAAAAAATACAATAATAATAAATAGTAATAGCAATAATAATAATTATAATAGTAATAATAATAATATAATAATTAAAATAATAATAATAAATAATAATAGCAATAATAAGAATAATAATAATAATAATAATAATAATAATAATAATAATAATAATAATAATAATAATAATAATAATAATAATAATAATAATAATAATAATAATAATAATAATAATAATAATAATAATAATAATAATATAAATAATAAAACTAGAACTATAATAATAAAAAGCGGAACAGGGAAAATTAGTACTGATTAAGATAATCCTTTTTTTATATTGTGCGTAAAAGCTTTCAAAGATTTTTTATATTTTTTATATCTGTTGGTAGATCGTTAAAAAGTTTTGCCGACTTATAGGTAACGGCTTGCCTGGCCTTTTCTAACCTGTAAAACGGAGGATTTTTATGTAAGTTATTTTGCAGATTAATATCTCTTCGAATTTGATTGTTACGGAAGCTAGTTATTAAAAAATTGCAGGCTTTATTATTCATTATTTTGTGTTGTTCTTTTAGGAGAGAAAGGTTTAGTAAGTGATGAAACTGTAAGGTTTTAAGTTTATAGAAAAGGCTAACATTTAGTAAACAAATGAATCATTTTTGCATAATAATAACAGGGTTGATAACATAGTTGCTAGCAATCCAGTAGATTGGCAGGCAGTACAACAACTGTGAGTGTACATGTGCGTAATATATATATTTTTAAAATATATAAGGGGATGGATTTGGCTAGTTTGACTAATATAAACATATATTTCGCTAATTTATTTACTAGTTGATTTATATGTTCTTTAAATGTTAATTTGTCGTCGAATATCACTCCCAATATTTTTACATTTGAAACTCTCTGTAATTCCGCTTCGTTTAAGTTAATAATAATAATAATAATAATAATAATAATAATAATAATAATAATAATAATAATAATAATAATAATAATAATAATAATAATAATAATAATAATAATATAATAATAATAATAATAATAATAATAATAATAATAATAATAATAATAATAATAATAATATAATAATAATAAAAATAATAATAATAATAATAATAATAATAATAATAATAATAATAATAATATAGTTTTTTTTCGTATTTGATCTTCAATTTTTATAGCAAAACTTTAAAATATGTATTAAAATATTTTTGCATTTGAAACTCTGTAATTCCGCTTCGTTTAAGTTACTAACAATAATAATAATAATAATAATAATAATAATAATAATAATAATAATAATAATAATAATAATAATAATAATAATAATAATAATAATAATAATAATAATAATAATAATAATAATAATAATAATAATAATAATAATAATAATAATAATAATAATAATAATAATAATAATAATAATAATAATAATAATAATAATAATAATAATAATAATAATAATAATAATAATAATAATAATAATAAAAATAATAATAATAATAATAGTTTTCATTTCGTATTTGATCTTCAATATGTATTAAAATAAATATTAAAACATTATAAAAAAGAAAGTGTCTAATCTTTACTAGTTTGTGGCAATTAACGTTTGAAATTTCAACTTTGGACTACTTTTCGAAGAACTGCAATGTCCTGAAATACATTCTGGGTTCTGGACTCCACCTATAGCACTTGGGACCTTAATTCTCGAAACATGATGTCAATACATAATTGTCTATTGTCTCTGAATATGTGTTCATATCGTGAACATTAAAATTGTTATATTTTTTTTCCTTTGTGGTTTTTAGCTGTTTTAAGAATTGTAATAAAGTGATTTTGTTATCGATGCGTCCCCAAGTTTTTTCATGAGAACTGTGTTGGGATATATTCAGCTGCCATTCTTTTGTCACACATTGTGAAGTATATTTAAAATAATGTCACAGAAGTCTGTAATAACAAGAATAATATAATTGCAGCTATATGTGAGGAGTGGTGAAATTTGCTCTGAATACATGCACTATTAATTCAATTGAAAAATAGGCTTAACTCTTGTTTTAGCATTAACCTGTGGGATCAAGATAAGAAATGGGCACCAATACGTGGACTTCACTACGTGATCAACCAAGCTCAGTGAGTGAAGAACATGGAAGAGGAGGTTTAATGCTGCTCGAAGTGCCCATGGTTTGAAGGAATTTGGAAGGTTCTGTATTCAAGTCCTTTCGCTCAAAAATTCGCTAGGTTCAGCTTCCTGAAAGTTAAAGCATTCGTGTTAGCCTATTCATAAGTCAGGAAACTATTTAAAAACCCATTAATTTTGTCGAAGGGCCAAATTGCAAGAAGACACAGCATCGAAATATTTTAAAAATAGGTTCTAAAGCTTTCTGGGATACCATACCTGAAAGCTGAAAATATCAAAGTTCTTCTAAAGAATCTGATTTATTCCTGTGGGTAGCTGAAGTACATGTCGCTGAAGATGTACTTTTTTAAAATCACACCAGGATTTCTTGAAATAAAATGGTAGTGACTTGAACAATGAAAAGAATGAGCGCTTTGATCGGGACATTTCATATTACCTTACTGTTGTTGGAGCGCCATAGACAGACAAAAATATTTCTATGATGTTATTTTATCGTCCATAATCCTGAAAGTGATCTCAAAGAGGATGCTAAGCTGTCAGTTTAAAGCATCATTTTCACATTTAGTGTCCAATAAAACATAATTATATAATTTCCTCTTCACCTAACAGTCAAATTCTTGACCAGTGTAATAATAATAATAATAATAATAATAATAATAATAATAATAATAATAATAATAATAATAATAATAATAATAATAATAATAATAATAATAATAATAATAATAATAAAAGCAGAAGAAAAAAATTGAAAAGAAGGAGATAAGAACAAGAAAAACAAGAAAAATAAAAAAAAATAAGAGCAAGAAGAACATGAAGAACAAGAATAAGAACAAGAACAAAAACAAAAAGAACAAGAACGAGATGAAGAAGAAGAACAGCAAGAAGGAGAATAACAAGAACAAGATTAAGAAGAAAAAAAGAACAAGAACAAAAAATAGAACCAAAGAAGAAAGAAAAAAGTAGTAGCAGAATATTATCCATAATACTTTTTAAAATTTACTCTTAAAACACCATACCTCTTATGATAAAACAGAGTGGTCCAAAAAGTCCTGCTGCTGCTAATTGAATAGGAGAATAATTGCAAATGTCTTTGTAGCTGTTATCGAATGATATACCTACACATTTCTTTCTTTTAAAATCTAGAAACATTAAAAATATATGAAAATTTATACAGTTCATTAAGAAACAAAAGAAAGGAACAATAACAGCAACATTTTAGAAGAAAAAAGAAAAACAACAAGAAAAAACAGAAAAACAGCAGGGACAAAAACAAGAAAAACAAGAAAAGAAAAAAGAAGAATAAGATCAAGGAGAACAAGAAGAACGGTTGAAGAAAAACAAGAACATTAACAAAAAAAAATGAAAAAAAAGGATTTGAAGAACTTGATGAAAAAGAAAATCCAAGAAAAACAAGAAGAAAAACAAAAATGATTATTTTTAATCTAATTTAAGTTATATATTTAGCTTTCGAAACGTCAAATTCTTTTTAATTCAAATTTTCTATTATCAATAAAATTTGAAAGTATTTCATTAGCACATAACTATGATTAAAGAAACAAACTGTATTAAAAAATAAATAAAGTAAAATGCTATTCTCATATTTATTTAAGTATTATATTGCAAGTTCACAATATTCTGATTCAAATACTTCATTGATTTATTTTGTAGATACAGAATTACATTAAAGATAAGTGTAAGCAATACCTGAAGGCAAAACTTTCATGGTGATATTTGGGAATATTCCACTGAAGCTCTTCTTCATTTCAGGAAGAAGTAAAACTGAGACATTGTAGAGTTTTCCTAATGCGAAGAGGCTTGCATATTCTCCCATTATGTTTCCTAGTCTTCCTACTGAGTTCACCGTCAGAAGAGGTAAAGAAAATTTTTCTTCATTTATAGTAATTGTTTTATTATATTTTATATGTAGCTCGCTTGGAATTGCCATTCCATGATATATATATTATATATATATATATATATGTATATATATATATATATATATATATATATATATATATATATATATATATATATATATATATATATATATATATATATATATATATATATATATATATATATATATATATATATATATATATATATATATATATATATATATATATATATATATATATATATATATATATATATATATATATATATATATATATATATATATATATATATATATATATATATATATTATATATATATATATATATATATATATCTATATATATATATATATATATATATATATATATATATATATATATATATATATATATATATATATATATATATATATATATATATATATATATATATATATATATATATATATATATATATATATATATATATATATATATATATATATATATATATATATATATATATATATATATATATATATATATATATATATATATATATATATATATATATATATATATATATATATATATATATATATATATATATATATATATATATATATATATATATATATATATATATATAATTTTAAGTTACTCATAAAAAATTTTAAATAAGAAAACTATAGAATTCAGAAATTGAAAGGTATACTAAATTATTTCATTTCATATTACGATATATTTGTGTTTTAAGTTTCAAGTAAGTTTATTTATTATTTTTTTCATTCTTTCTTTTTAACGACGATACTGCCACTCACTGGCAGGGCCGTTTCCAAGGAGAAGGAACAATTAAATAATAAAAGAGAACTCATCATGGTCCAAGACTAACGCAAATCACTGACTATAATCGATATTATAATATATATATATATATATATATATATATATATATATATATATATATATATATATATATATATATATATATATATATATATATATATATATATATATATATATATATATATAGGGGGAGGACGTAGCGCCGTCCGAAGCGATGAAAGTACCCCCATTGGGCTTAACAGCGGAGTGATAGGGTGGGCTAAACCATCCCGTTTCACTCCGTTGCCCTTTGGTTCGTTCCTTTTCGCGTTTCACCTACTCAGAGGGTCTCTAATGTACCCTCGTCCCACATGGGAGTGTCTATGCTCCCACTTCTTCCCCCAACTCCCTTCTCATGTTCCTACAAATTTACAAGCGCTTACTCCTACATTACCTTTGAAATAGAAAAAAAAATGGCGAAACATATAACTGCCTCGGAGATGCTACGAGGGGCGGCATCCAAAGAATGCCCCTCATCCACTCCTTCCCCCATCACCACTTGGGAGTTGGTGGCCTCCGGTGATGGGGTTGGTGCCACCAAGACCTCTACGCCAACTTGCCCTGATGCACGATCTTCCTTTTTCATTAACTTCTGCAACATTCGTGGTCTCTTTACTAATTTCCACTTTGTCGAACACCACCTCTCTTCTTCTAGACCTCATCTCTTATTCTTAACCGAAACTCAGGTGTCTGAGTGCTCTGACAGCAAGCCTTACTCTGTTTCCTCCTACTGTCTCTATCCTCAATTTTCAGCCAAAGGCGGATGTTGCGCTTATGTGCGCAACGATGTTGTCTGTTCTCGTGTCTCTAATTTGGAGTCTTCTGAATTCTCTACTCTATGGCTTAAACTTTCTTGCAACTCTACAACTAAATTTGTATGCTCTGTCTACTTATCTCCTAATTCTACAGACTATTAAAAATTCTTCGACTATCTTAACTCCAAAATAGAACACATTCTTTCTTCTTCTCCTTTCTCCGAAATCATCATATTAGGTGATTTCAATGTTCACCACCAGCCAATGGCTTTCATCTAGTTCTCACGATCCAGCTGGTGAACTCGCCTTCCAATTTTCTATCCAGAACAACCTTGAGCAGTTGGTGCAACTCCCTACCCGTATCCCTGACAGTCTTGGTGATGCCCAACACACTTGATCTTTTCCTAACTTCATATCTTTCTCCTTATACTGTTAAACTCTTTCCTCCTTTGGGTTCATCCGATCACCTTCTTATCTCCGTATCTTGTTCTGTCTCTTCAAGTCTTCCGCAAGAACAGCCCCCGCCTTCGGCGAGGAGACATTTCTGGCATTTCGGTGTTGATAATTCGTCAGACTTGCGGTTGTACTTCTCTTTTTTCCAATGGAATGATTATTGGTTTCGTGGGAGGGGTCCCTCGGAGTGTGCCGAGCGTATGACCGAGGTGATTCTCTCTGGCATGGAGGCGTACATTCCATGTTCTTTCCCTTCTACTAAACCTAACAAACCTTGGTTTAACTCTACTTATTCTCGCGCTATCCGCAGTAGGGATGCTCCCTTCAGAGATTATCGTCGTATTCAAACACCTGAAAATCATTCAATTTATATTTCATCCCGGAAAACTCTTTTCTCTTCCGCAAAAGCAATAATCTTTCTGGATCCTTTTCCTATCGCCCTTTCTGGCATTTTGCAAAAAAAATGTCAACTCTAATTTTGCTTCTTTCTCTTTCCCTCCTCTAGTATCTTTTGATGGCACAACTGCCATTTTACCTTCTACTAAAGCTGAACTCTTCGCTCATGCTTTTGCCTCAAACTCTACCTTAGATGATTCCGAAGCTATTCCTCCTCTTTCAACCCCCTCCAACTCATTTATGCCTAACATTGTAATTTCTTCTAAAGATGTCATTTCAGCTCTCTCTGAGCTTAACACTAAGAAGGTATATGGTCCTGATGGTATTCCTCCTACGGTTCTCAAAACTTGTGCTTCCGAGCTTGCACCCTGCCTTGGTAAACTATTTCGTCTTTGACTTTCTACTTGGACCTTCCCTTCTCGCTGGAACGTCTGCTAATTCAACCTGTGCCGAAGAAGGGAGACCCCTCTCAAGCCCTTTAACTATCGTCCTATTTCTTTAACCTCCGTTCTTTCTAAAGTTTTCGAATCTATCCTTAACAGGAAGATTTGGAAACACCTTAATTCTTCTAATCGTGTCTCTGACCGCCAGTATGGCTTTCGTAAAGAACGTTCTACTGGTTATCATCTTTCCCTACTTTCTGACTCTTGGTTCTCCGCTCTTC
>SEYY01013964.1:10000-12500 GCA_009176605.1 Armadillidium nasatum | reverse complement strand
ATAATATTGATAATAATAATATTAATATAATGATAATAATAATAATAATAATAAATAATAATAAATATTATGATAACAATAATAATAATAATAACTATGGTGATGATGATGATAACTATACTACTACTTCTAATATTTATATATATTTTTATACAATGCATCATTTCCCGCATGATGCAGGGTGGTGTCGATTGCAAAAATTTAAAATTTCTGCAATCGTACATGGGGGGGGGAAGGAAAAAAACTGGTTGAAAAGGTTCCCAGCCTTTAGAACCATACAAAGAACTATTCTCCATTTGACTCGACTACGACGAAATCATCATTCATTTTATTGACCAGATGTTACTTCTAACTTAATTCTTTTTTTTTTTTTAATATTTAATAATAATAATAATAATTTTATAAAATTTTTTGATAAAAACAATAATAATAATAATAATAATAATAATAATAATAATAATAATAATAATAATAATAATAATAATAATAATAATAATAATAATAATAGTTCGATACGAATCTATGTGAATTTTTTCAATTTTGCGAGCATATGATTTTATTTATCTTTCATTTTAATATCATTCGGTATGTTATTCTATAGTATGACGGAGGTGTAACTTATACTGCTTGACGTGCTCTATAAAGTCTGTAGATAGAAGTTTTTAGGTTGGTGGTGTTTCGTAGGATTATTCCTCGTTCACTTTGATTATTTAGATAATTTGTTTTAAGGAATTCACCGTAATTATTGTTTATTACTTTGTGTTTTACCATTAGGAGAGAGAGAGATTTAGAAGATGATCAAATTAAAATGTTTAGTTTTTGCCACTGAGGAGCCTTATGATTCTTTTTTGCATTGTTATGATTTGATGTGTGTTTGTTTTTGGTGTTGTTCCAAATCGGAGAGGAGGTAAATTATGTACGTATGAATATGTGCAAAAATATGTTTTTAGCAGTACACACATGTGGAATACATTTTTCTAATTTTACAAAGATGTACTTACATATATTTTGCGAGTTTATTTACGAATGTTTTTGTGTGTTCTTTAAATGTTAGTTTTTCATCTATTATGGCTCAGGATTTTTGTGATATTTGTACGGGTTAATTCAATGTCATTTAGTTTAATTTTAAAATTATTTACTAGATTTTTGTTGTTTATTATAATATAAGAAGTTTTTTGTATGTTTAATAGTGATGGCATCCGTATCCGCATGCGAGGATGCGGAGCATCTGCACAAAAATCAACATCCGCATCCACATCCGCATCCGCAAATTAGAAAATATGACATCCAATTCATATATATATATATATATATATATATATATATATATATATATATATATATATATATATATATATATATATATATATATATATATATATATATATATATATATATATATATATATATATATATATATATATATATATATATATATATATATGCGAATTGTAGATCAAGAGTGAGGGTGAAGAGAGAACTATCGGATTGGTTTAGCAATAGGAGTGGGATTGAGACCGGGGTTTGTAATATCTCCATGTTATTTAATCTATTGATGAATGGTTTACTTAGAAAAATGGAGAGAGGAGGGAAGAGTATTACGTTGAGAAATATGGAGGATGAATGTGAAGTGAAGGTTTTACTTTTTGCAGATAATGCGGCATGTGTTGGTGGCAGAATCTGGAGAAAAGATGAGAATTCTTGTGAGAGAGTTTGAAGGGAAATGTGCAAACAAGAGATTGAAATTCAATGCAGCGAAGAATAAAGTTATGAGGATTGGAGGTGGGGATGAGGAAATGTGGAGGGAGGAATTGGTTTGTAGAAGTGTGAGAATGGAAACTTGAAGAGGTGAATGAATTCAAATATCTAGTAATGTTGGGTGGAAGGTAAGGGTGGGACGGAAAAAGGAATAAAGAACAGAGTGGTAGAAGGAATGAAAGTATTGGGGGCCTAAGAAAAGTATGAAAGAAAGGAAAAATTTTGAAAGAAATAAAGATAAGAATGTTTGAATGTATGTGTTCACCTTCTGTATTGTATGTGTGTGAAACATAGACGATAAGTGCTCGGTCGAGAAAAAGTTTCAATGTCTTTGAGATGAAAGATTTGAGAGCGATATATAAATTGAGAGAAGGATGATAGAAATGAGATGTGTAAATGGAAGAAGGGTGTAATTGAAAGAGAGGAGGAGGATGTGCTAAAATGGTTTCGACATATGTGAAGAATGAAAGAGAACAGAATGGTTGGCAAGGTACGTAGATCCGATGTAGATAGGGGAAGGGTAGGGGGAGAGGAAGGCCGAAGTGGAGATGGATGGATGGAGAGAGTGATTTTGATGGAAGGAATTTGAGTTTAGACGAGGGTAGAAGATTTGTGGAGACAGAGATGGAGGGAGGTGGTGAAAGCGTTGAAAGGTAAGAATAGTTATGTTTGTAAGGGAATTGTGGCGGGCACCACCTCACGGAAGTAGGAAAGGTGATAGTGTGATAATATATATATATAT
>SEYY01013962.1:0-7500 GCA_009176605.1 Armadillidium nasatum | reverse complement strand
TCCCACACCACACACAATCCTTGCACTTTCTACCAGTATCATTTTTAATCTCTCCCTCACCATCCTAAATTTAGCTCTCATCAAAATTGCTCCACTACTCCCAGACTTTCTCACTCAATTTTAGCTACCACCAAATGATGGTCTGAAATCACTCTAGCAGCACCACTAAGCATTCCCATCTAGCAATCTCTCTTACCCTTTTATATATATATATATATATATATATATATATTATATATATATATATATATATATATATAATATATATATATATATATATATATATATATATATATATATATATATATATATATATATATATATATATATATATATATATATATATATATATATATATATATATATATATATATATATATATATATATATATATATATATATATATATATATATATATATATATATATATATATATATATATATATATATATATATATATATATATATAAACAATAACTCGAGACTGGAGAAAGGGCAAAAGTAAATACAACTTCCAAAGGGAAAACTGGAACATAAATAACCCAGTTTAAAGTCGCAAATACAATGTATTTGAATATTGACGAAAATGGGAAACAGAGGAATGAGGGGTGTCCCAAACTTTAACAAATAGTTTGTATATAAGAATGAGCATAACGGTTAAATATGGGGTCAAAGAATGAACAGAAAAAGTGAAACTGGAAAAGAAAGGAGTCGCAAGATTACGCAACAGAGGAAGAATTGTGTTTATAAATATTATATATATATATATATATATATATATATATATATATATATATATATATATATATATATATATATATATATATATATATATATATATATATATATATATATATATATATATATATATATATAAGAAAAAATCTTAAAAATATGGAGAAAAAAAAAAGTAGTTATTTTTAACTTTAATGATAAAAAATATATAATACTTTAAACTTTGGTTAAAAATATATTATACTTCCTACTTCGTATTAAATGTTATTAAATAAGGCAGTAAATATATCTAAATATCACAATAAAAGAATGTTTTTGTTTCAACATTATAAAAGATTACAAAGGTTTCTCGTAACTTTATGATTTAATATATACATTGAAGTTTGTTGTTCTCCGACTTCAAGATTTCAATCTCCTGTAGTAGGTTCTCGATTAAAGAATTTTGTTCTTTAATAAGGTTGTAATCTCTCTGGTTGGTCATTTGGAAAATAAATAAATAAATATATATATATATATATATATATATATATATATATATATATATATATATATATATATATATATATATATATATATATATATATATATATATATATATATATATATATATATATATATATATATATATATATATATATTTTTTTTTTTCCGTCTGAAGAAAAAGAATAGATTAAATGTAAGATGTGAATCCAAATTATTATTTAGAAGTGAATGAAAAATTTTAGGAGTCAAAGAAAATATTTTTAAAGTTTTTATTGAATTTAACATTTGAAATTTAAATAAGTTAAATCAAAATTAATATTTAAAGAAATTCAAGTGGAGCAACAAAATTTTCGAGCCAGGTCTTTTAAGTAATTTTAAATATAAATTGTCTGTAAAGTAACAATATTTTTAATTAGGTTCTTTTAAATAACTTTCATTGAACAAATGTTTAGAATTTAGAATTATTGGAACTTCTGGTCGATAAAGGATAGGGATTTCGACGCAGTCAGAACAAATGAGGAATAATTCTTCGCATGGTTTTAGAGGCTGGGAAGCTTTTAAACCAGTTTTTTTTCCCATGTACGGTTGCAGGAATATGAAGTTTCTGCAGACGAAACCACCCTGCATCTTGCGGGATATGGTGTAGAGTATATATATATATATATATATATATATATATATATATATATATATATATATATATATATATATATATATATATATATATATATATATATATATATATATATATATATATATATATATATATATATATATATATATATATAACTTCAAATTAAAACTAGATTTTAATCTATTCAGAACAAATTTTGTTTTCCAAATATACAAAATAAAACTCGCTCTCTATAAAATAAAAAAAAAATTAAAAAAAAAAAACAATTTCTTACCTTCAATTTATTTATTTCATCATTCACTTTCATAATTTCTTTCATAAATGAAAGTTCTAAGTTAATAAAATTTTCTTTCGATCTACAATCATATTTTTTTATAATCCCAGCAATTAAATTCTTAACTTCAACATTAATATTCAATGACGTTCCTAAAGTGGAGAAAAAAAAAAATTTAAAAAACTAATAAAAATAAATAATCTAAAAACTATCCAAAAATAATCATATATAATATATAATATATATATATATATATATATATATATATATATATATATATATATATATATATATATATATATATATATATATATATATATATATATATATATATATATATATATATTATATATATATATATATATTAAAAAATTCATTATTTTAATAAATTTAACAATTTTATAATAATGAAGAATTAAATTTTTTTTTTTTAAAATTCAAATGTATAAATACATGTAATTTTAATATAAAAGTATAACATAGGATGTCCCACTCACTCTCGGTCCCAGATATGCTCTTATAGATATCAAACTACTGATCATAAGTTAATTAATAAAATTTGCTAAGAACAAACCTTGGTGTGTGAGAAACGAGATAAAATCGTGAGAGGTCGCGCCACTTACCACATCATCCAACGTTAGCACGTATGAAATTGAGTCTTCCTTTGAAGATCGGGTAATTTCCAAGGGACTTTAGAGGCAGCCTTCCGTAGCGTGGAGGAACGTGTGCAGACATGCCTTAATGTTAATGGCGATCACTTCCAACACTTGTGATTTCAGCACAATTCTCACACACACACACACACCAAGGATTGCTCGTGGCTAATTTTATTAACTTTGATTACCTATAAGCGTATATCTGGGGCAGAGAGCAAGTGGGGGACACTGTAGTTATCTTCAGAACATCGTTTTCAAAAATTTAATTATGTGAGAAATTGGACAGACAGACACGAAAATTTTTAAGTGTTTTAGAGCTCTTAAACTGTAATGAAGAAACGATCTTTTCTCACATTTCTGAGATAATACGATTTCGTTTTGGATAGGGTAAGTGGCCCCCAATACTAAACAGCCTTTCACTCTCAATAAAAAGAGTGTGGTGCAGATATATTTATAAACCAATAATATAAATTAATCGGCAAAATTATCGGCAGAAAATGGACGACGACAACTGAGAAAAAATAAGTCCATTCTGACGATGACGATTAATCGTCCTTTCATATATATATATATATATATATATATATATATATATATATATATATATATATATATATATATATATATATATATATATATATATATATATATATATATATATATATATATATATATATATATATGCAAATGAATCGACTAACTATCCCATCTTGAGATAAACTATTCCAAAAAATTAATTACTAGGTTACTAAAGTATTTCCTCAAATCCAGACAATATTTTTTAATTATATTCCTAATGTGATCTTTGTTTTTAATAAGGAATTTACTTCTACCAAAGTTGTCAAGAAATAAAAAATTTAATTAATAAATATAAATCTTGAAATAATCAATTCTAACTGTAAAGAAAAAATAACCTTATTCTTACCCAGTGAATCATCAATACCCAAATTATCCAATATTCCTGCTGGTGATTCACAATCCCCATGAGGAAATGCTAAACGAACAGCTTCCTCCAATTTTTTATCTTCCGTTGTATTAACCAAACTTTCTAATGGTACTGACGAATTTTTTGTTGGAGAAGGTGATTTTATTTCTAAATCTTTTAGCAAGTTTTTCTTCACTCTATCAGCACTTGAATTTTGCATCTCATCAGATAACGACTTCTCATGGTTTCTAGATTTAGAAGTATTAAGAAATCCTTCTTGACAATTTGATTTCCTCTGCTCAGAATTATTTTTTTGGGGAAGAAAGAAGCATATCATCTGCATTAAGATAGAAACCATATAATGACAATTTACAAAAAATATACTTTCATTCATGAACTTAGTAGCCATTTAAATGTTTGCACTCAATCTACATCCTATTCCTCCAATATATATATATATATATATATATATATATATATATATATATATATATATATATATATATATATATATATATATATATATATATATATATATATATATATATATATATATATTACCAACAACACTTGAAACGTCTTTTTCAAGGCTGCTAATTACACTGTCAACAGAATCATTAGGAGATATAGCAGGTGGCAAAGTGTTTGACCGATGTGGTGCTTCCAGTGGCGAGAGCAAACTCGGAAAAACATTATCTATATATATATATATATATATATATATATATATATATATATATATATATATATATATATATATATATATATATATATATATATATATATATATATATATATATATATATATATATATTATATCTCCTCCGGTGAGCAAAGGCCGGAGGCCTGCCGAATTCCACCGGAGTTGGAAAAGCACTATTCTGGTCGATGGTGGCCGACGTGTCCAGATACACGGCGTTTGAAAGTATGCAAGTCAAAGGAAGTTGGGAAAACTAGTAGCAGATTTTATGGTGATAAACTGGAAAATCAACTTCAGGGTTGGTCCTAAGGCGGAATAGTAAATTTACCAAGTTGATTACACTAAGATTTTATGAAAAGATTCGCAATTTGTAAAAAAAAAAAAAAAAAAAAAAAAAAAAAAAAAAAAAAAAAAAAAAAAAAAAAAAAAAAAAAAAAAAAAAATTATTAAATTTGGCGACTTGGTAATGACACTGATATGGAGAGAAAGGTCATTTGGGAGGGGGGGGAGAGAGTTTAATACCGAAATTAGTGGAGAGATATCTGAGAGGAGGAGGTGTATTCCAATTAATTAAGAAAATGAACTAATTGTAGAAAAGTCACAAACTTGACGAAGAATTACCTTCAAGATTTGGAACAGTTTTTTCAAGGTTATTCATTATTTTGTGAGTAGAATCATTAGATGAAGATTTGACTGATGATGAAGCATTAGATCGAGGCGACCCTTCCAATGGGGAGAGTAAACCTAATATATATATATATATATATATATATATATATATATATATATATATATATATATATATATATATATATATATATATATATATATATATATATATATATATATATATATATATATATATATATATATATATATAAATTAAAATCAAAAATGTTAAAATTTATAAAATTCCAACTTTTTGTGATTTCTACATATATGACTAGTCTATCGCATCATTTATATAATTATAGAACTGAAACAAACCTTCCATAATCAAAGGTTTGGCAGACCCATGCAGTTTCCCAAAAGGACTTCGATTTTCTTTATCCAGAGGAGATAACAATCCGAAATCAGTGTACTCTTTTATTTGCTTTATTGGGCGTGCAGGAGTTTTCATATTTTTTAATAAAGGAATATTCTGAAAACTTATATATATATATATATATATATATATATATATATATATATATATATATATATATATATATATATATATATATATATATATATATATATATATATATATATATATATATATATATATATATATATATATATAGTGTGTGTGTGTGTGTGTGATGGAACGATAAATCGTCATCGGCAAAATCGGCACGTTTTTCTAAATCGTCAATTTTTTTGCCGATTAATTTACATTTATTAGTTTTTAAGTATCTCTGCTCCACCCTCTTCTATCGAGTGAAAGGATGTTTAGTAGTGGTGCTAAACATACTTTCAAAGACTAAGTTGAATTACAATAGAAATTAGAGAAATAATTGCTTTTGAATAGCAATTTACAAGCTCTAAATTTACAGTACTAGAATTTTACATGTTTGTCCATGTTCTCACATATTAAAATTTTTAAAATCAATGTTCTGAAGATACTACAGGGTGTCTCACTTGCTCTCGACTTCAGATATGCGCTTATAGATATCACTATTCATAAGTTAATAACATTTTCCACCAATAAACCTTGGTGCGCAAGAATAGTGCTGACATCACAAGTATTGGAAGTGGTCGCCATTTTCCTGAAGGTATGCCTGCACAGGGCTTTTTTCACTTTACGGAAGGTTGCCGCCGAAGTCCCTTGGAAATGACCCGAATAAAAGAAGGCAATTTCATACATCCTGACGTTGGAAGTGTGAAAAGTGGGGCGACCTCATGATTAAGAAATAACCAGTACTTTGATATCTATAAGCGAGTATCCAGTACCGAGAGCAAGTGGCACACCCCTATATTATACTATATATTAAAATTACATATTCATACACACATATGAATAAAGAATATAGAAAATAAACAATTTAATAGTTACGTATTGTAAAATTTATTAAAATAGTGGAAATTTTTAAAATATACTTTTTCAATTTCATCATCATCGTTAAATTTACTATAATCGTCATCGTCAAAAAATTCTTAATCGTCCCATCACTATATATATATATATATATATATATATATATATATATATATATATATATATATATATATATATATATATATATATATATATATATATATATATATATATATATATATATATATATATATATATATATATATATATATATATATATATATATATATATATATATATATATATATATATATATATATATAAGCATTTCAAGACTGCAATGAAGGCAATTTGAAAAGTATAAATAAAAATGAAAAAGAAATCTAACAAGTTATTAGTAAATAAAAAGGATTCAAAAAATTATTAAATATAAGAAATACAGAACAAGTTATTAATTTGTCCAATTTTTCTTAACCTACAACTCCTAATTAATGAAGAAAATAATTTAGGTTAATTTGAAATGCAAAGCATTGCAACGTAAAAATAATTTATCATCTTTTTTATCATTGTATGTTTTGTACAGTCAACAATTTTTATCACAGCAGCCAAAAAACTTTCAAAATTTACAAAAAAAAAAAAAAAAAAAAAAAAAAAAATTTGACTTCTTTATCAAAGATATATGAAAATTTCAATTCAAATTTAACTTTAAAAATTAAAATTAAATGAAATATATTACATATATATAAAATTTCCAAGAAAATATACCCATACCTTTGGGTATTCTTTTTCCTTAGAGACCTGAGAATTGACTGGTGAAAGAATTTCAAACGCTGCCGATTCCGAAGAATCTGTATGATAAGAAACAAACGAGTCCTCCTTTAGTTTTGACGGCCTTAAAATAAAGATTAAAAATAAATTAAATTATATCTGGAGAAATTAAAATTGTCGCATTTCTTTCCATCTCAAGTATTAAGCAGGTAAATATTTAGAAAAAATAAATTAAGAAAGTAAACAAACAAACAGATTCAACCTTGATTTATCCAGACAATTTGCTTCAGCTTTATCTTCATTGGCAA
>SEYY01013961.1:22500-31118 GCA_009176605.1 Armadillidium nasatum | reverse complement strand
TATATATATATATTATATATATATATATATATATATACTCACAACATTTCCCACAAAGTGGGGTGTTGACTACCACAAGTCACAACTTACCAGCATTTATTTCACCAATCTTTTCCATTCATTCCTGTCCTCCGTCAACCGCAAACCCTCTCCCATCCCAACCCCCTATCCTCAATAACTCCTTGGACCCCACTTACCCAACCTCCCTAGGTCTCCTCCTACCTCTTACACCTTCAACTTCAGATATAAACGCCTTTTTAGCCAAACTCCCATCATTATCCTCAAAAATACCCAAACCACTAAGCATGTTCTGTTCAGCTCTCTCAACCATACTCCTTCCCAAGCACATTGGTCCTTTATTCTAACATTCTGACTCTTTCCCTTTCTACTTATACCACATACCGCTCTCAGACCTTTTATTTAGAGAACCTCAACCTTTTTCCTTTTTCTCGCATTCAACCGCCACACCTCGCTCCCATACACAACAACCGGAACACAGCATCCCTCAAGCATTTTCTTCTTCACTTCTCTTGTCTACCTTCCTCTCTTCCAAATATCCCTCAAGCCTCCCAACACCTTCTCCCCTTCTCTTATTCTATACCCTACTTCATCTCCCTCACAAACATCTCCCCCCCCAAAATTCACACCCAGATATTTAAAAGAATTAACCCATTCCAATCTCTCCCTCCCCACCTTAATTAGCAGTTCATCTCCCCCATCCACAACTCTATCTACACTCTCCTCATTTTTCATCCAAAACACTTTACTCTTTCCTGCGTTCACTCGTAAGACTAACTCATCACAACATTTTACAAACTCATCCACCAAAACTTTCAAACCCATTTGTGACTCAAACAAAACTACAACATCATCCGCATATAATAACATTCACATTCCATATATCTTGTTGATCCCTCATCTCACCCCTTTACCCTCTCTTTCCATCAACCTCACCACTTTATCTATAAATAAATTGAATAAACCCGGAGACAAAACACAACCCTGTCTCAATCCATTATTCACCTCAAAAAAAGCCGTTTCCATTCTATTTATTCTCACACATGCTCCTATAAAGTGATCTAATGCCCTCAATTACTTTCTCCTCAATTTCATACTCCCTCAAAACCTCCCACAATTTATTTCTATCCACCCTATCATAAACTTTCTCTAAATCCATAAAGCACATATACACTTACTTCCCTTTTTCTCTCTTTTTTTCTTCAATCATTCTTAAAGTAAAAACCTGGTCCATATATCCTATTCCTTCTCTAAAACCTTCTTGTTTTTCACAAATATTTTCATTAATCCCTATCTTATTCAATAATATTCTACCATACACTTTGCCACTATAATAACCAAACTTATACCCCTATAGCTACCACACTCAAATTTATCCTCTTTCCTTTAAATAAAAGGACCATACAGGTATCTTGCCAATCTTGAGGCACTTTTCCCATTACCCAACATAAATTAAATAACCTCACTAACCAATTTACTACACTTACACCCCCTTCCACTTTTATATATACTTATCCCATCCAAGCCTGTCGATTTACCCTTCTTCACTTTCCTCAGAACTTTATCTATTTCTTCTATCGAAAATCCCACATTATATATATATATATATATATATATATATATATATATATATATATATATATATATATATATATATATATATATATATATATATATATATATATATATATATATATATATATATATATATATATATATATATAAATTATACGCACAATGGCATCATGTTTATGATTTCCTAATAATATTTATTACCGTAACAATTTTTTTGTGTAATAATATCCCGCTATTTTTTTTTTTTTGTGCGATATTTTACATATTTATTTAATGTATAATTCTTAGATATGACCTATAAATGTCTAGATTATACCTGTTGGAAATTTCTGAATTGACTTCGGATATTTTGTGGGACTCCATGACCATCTCAACGGTGCCCCCAGGGGCTTTCCAACTAAAGTTACGAAGAGAATTTACCTCATTCACATTCAAGAGCTTACCAAAATACTTTACCCATCAAGCTCTAACTTCACCTTCCATCTGTCTTATTTCTTCATCTAACCCTTTTACTCCATCTCTCAATACCCCCCTCTTATTCCTAACATTCCTTTCTCTAAAACTCTCAACTATCTTATTACCTCATTTTTCATCTGCTCTTTCTTTCGCCCCCTTACCTCCCCTTCGGCTATCCTCTTCTTTACCTTAATTATATATATATATATATATATATATATATATATAATATATATAATATATATATATATATATATATATATATATATATATATATATATATATATATATATATATATATATATATATATATATATATATAATATATATATATATATATAGTGTAATAATCTATGAAACTTAGGAAGACAAGCGGCCCGGATGGCATTCCTTCCCGAGTTTTAAGGGAGCATTCCTCTGAACTAGCTCCATCCCTCTTTCAATTTTTCTCTATATGCCTCAATAATAGTACTTTTCGTTAGTGTTGGGAGAGCGCATTAGTCTAGCCTATTTCGGAAAAAGGTAGCCGCTTTGATCCTTCTAACTATTGCCTTATAACTTTCACTTGTATTCTGTCTAAGATCTTTGAAACCCTTCTCAACTCTCATTTCTTGGATCATCTGCAATTTGTGATCATCAGTATGGGTTTCGGCGCTTGAGGTCTACTGGTGATATTTTCCTATTTCACAGATCTATGGTCTTTTGCTCTTAGGGACCATGGGGAAACTTGTGTGGTGGCTCTTGATATATCTAAAGCATTTGACAGGGTGTGGCATGGGTCACTGCTCTCCAAGCTCCCCTCCTTTGGGTTTCCTCCCCTTCTTTGCTTACTTTTTTTTTTTTTTTTTTTTTTTTTTTACACATCACCACCACTCACGGGCATAGCCCTATTCAAGGAGGGGGTGTCAGAAAAATAAAAGTAAAGTAGAAGAATAAAAACAATAATAATTAAAGATAAAAACGACCCCTGTAGGACCCATCTAACGCAAATTTCTTAGGTGCGCGCAGACGCGGGCCTTAAAGAAACTTATGTCTAGTTCTCTTTCTTATCGTTCCGTTTCGGCTGTTGTTGTGTTGATGGGGTGACTACTTTTTCCTTCTCTGTCAATAGTGATGTTCCTCAGGGCTTTGTCTTGTCTCCTACTCTATTCCTACTTTTCATTAATAATCTTTTTAGTTGCTTATCTAACCTTATCCATTCATATGCCGATGACTCGACTCTCCATTCTTCTACTCATTTCAAATCTGCTCCCTCCTTTGCATCTCGTCTTTATCTTTCCGATTCCATTCTTGCAGATCTGAATATAATTTCCCAGTGGAGTAGTCTCAACCTTGTGAAATTCAACTCCCTAAAAACTCAACATCTAGAGATCTCCCTCTCATAGACACCTCCTAACTTTTCTATTTCTTTCGATGGATCTCCCGCCTCTCCTGTTAACAGTATAAATATTCTTGGCCATTACATAAAAAAAAATGTGTTGGAAACCTCACATTACAACAGTTGCTAGGGCAGCCTCAAAGAAGCTGGGAGTTCTATTTAGGCTGCGAGAAGTTTTTTCTTCTTCGAAGCTACTCCAGTTATACAAGGAGCTCATCCACCCTTGTATGGAGTACTGTTTTCATATCTGGAGTGGCTCAGGTTTCACCCGTCTTTTGCATAGGGTTGAGTCAGAGGCATTCTATTTACGTCATTAATGACTTATAAACTGTTCCACTCTTATAAATTCACTTGACCCTTTATCTATGCGACGTGACGTTGGTGTCCTATTTCTTTTTTATAGGTACTACAACGGCAAATGCTCCAGGGAACTGTCCACTTGCATACCTCCACCCTTACGGCTTTCCCCGTAGTAGCACATAAATTAAGTGTAGGCAACTCCAGGCTTGTTCGCTGTGGAGCCTCATTCTTTCCAGCCACCTCTGTTTTGTGGAATTCTCTCTCCATCTTCTGTGTTTCCTGCTGAATTTAATCTCCAATCTTTAAAGTCCACATCTGTTCTGTTGTTTTATATTTTTTATTTTCCTAACACCCCCTCCTTGAATAGGTCTCTGCCTGTGAGCGGTAGTGATGTATAAAAAAAAATAAAAAAATATACATGATTCATGTATAAAAGCATGTGGAAATTTTAATTGAATAAACAAAAATAATCATTATATTTTTTGAAGTACAAATTCATATACTAAGGTACACACACACACACACACACACACACACACACACACACACACACACACACACACACACAATCGCGTGCAAGTAAATACAAACATAATCAAACATGAATATTTTTTGGTACATATTTTATTTGACTTTTGAAGTTGAACAAGTTACAAATAATTTTGTTTTTTATTTCTATTTTAAAAGGAATTTTGCAATTTATTTTGCTGCATCTTTCAATTACTTTTTTTGATTTCGAAATTTTATTTTTACTTCTCAGTAATAATAATAATAATGATTAATAATAATAATAATAATAATAAATAATAATAATAATAATAATAAAATGATGAAAATAATAATAATAATAATAATAATAATAATAATAATAATAATAATAATAATAATAATAATAATAAAAATAATAATAATAATAATAATTTCCACAATTTCCGAAAATTTTATTCATAGAAAGTTTATTTAAAAGTTTTCAATACTACAGTAGGTTCTTTAATACTAATTGCAATAATAATAATAATAATAAATAATAATAATAATAATAATAATAATAATAATAATAATAATAATATAGTAGTCGTCGAGCACTGTGAAATGGGGCCTCCTGTTCGTTTCTATTGCGTCAAACACATTTATACAAAAATAACTTTAAATTTATTTATTACCAAATAAAATAGTAATAATATACATATAATTCCAGAATAATAATAATAATATAATAATAATAATAATAATAATAATAATATATATTTATTTATTATTCTGATATATATATATATATATATATATATATATATATATATATATATATATATATATATATATATATATATATATATATATATATATATATATATATATATATATATATATATATATATATATATATATATATATATATATATATATATATATATATATATATATATATATATGTGTGTGTGTGTGTGTGTGTGCATGTACGTATGTGTATTTGTAGATATTTTTATCTCCAGATATAGTTGTAGTGAAGTGTACTTCTAAATGATTTAATTTCAACTTGGATGAACTTTTGTAATATAAAATCCGAAAGTGGTCAGGTTACTCCCATTAATTGAGCATATATATATATATATATATATATATATATATATATATATATATATATATATATATATATATATATATATATATATATATATATATATATATATATATATATATATATATATATATATATATATATATATATATATATATATATATATATATATATATATATATATATACTGTCATTTTCGTTAAGTATGAAATTGTCATTTAATAATAATAATCATTATTTATTGCATATTCTCAGATACTCATTTAACAAAATGTATTTAAAAATGAATAAATAGTTAATGAATGGATTTCATTAAAATCATCATTATAATTAACATTTTTATTTGGATCAATGTTCATAATTGAGTTGTGGTGCTAAACGTCAAAAGACACAAAAATGAATTAATTTACCCTTAAAATGATTTCGATCTTATCATATTTGATTTATGAACTTTTCAACTTTTTTTTGTAACATGAACCGAGATAATCTTTTGCAGCAACAAAACATGAAACATTTACATTCAAGCTTACGTTTTTTTCCTACTCTAAAAAAAAAAAATTATTTAATCTTTCTTCATTGACGTCGCACATGCAACCATAATATATATCTAATATATATATATATATATATATAAATATATATATATATATATATATATATATATATATATATATATATATATATATATATATATATATATATATATATATATATATATATATATATATATATATATATATATATATATATATATATATATATATATATATATATATATATATATATATATATATATATATATATATATATATATATATATATATATATATATATATATAAATATATGGACGAACCTTATTTACAGATTTCTTGTTGCCAAAAATATAATAAATAGAATAAGTCCACGAAGAGAATTGATAATATCTGTAATGACCCTAGAACATAAAAGGGAGCAAAAGCACAAAAAATATTGCTAAATAATAATAGAATTATTATTATTTTTGCATTATAAAAAAAATTATTATATGTTTTTACCAAAAGAAACATTAAATAAAAAATTAGGTAAAGTAACGCTTTTTATTTTTATTTTTTTTTTATTTATGAGATAAAAACCTGAAAATGTTGCGAAAATAAAAAAGATATTCTTAATTTGCATTTAATTTCTTTTATTTTGATTTAGCATTTCACTTACTACTAACAACACTATTACTATTACTACAAACACTACTATAATATATAATCTACTATTTTCTAAAATCCTTTCTATTAGTGAAATTAATATTATTAATGATGACAAATATTGTAATAATGTCTTTATGAAATACACTCTGTAAAATGTACAATATTTTTTCTGTGAGTAATATCACTGCTACTGGAATTACAAATAACAATAATAATAATCAAAATAAAAAAAGACATTAAAAAAAAAAATATTTTGTTCATAAAAATATATATTATTATTTGAATAACACTGATAATAATAATAATAATAATAATAATAATAATATTATTATTATTATTATTATTATTATTATTATTATTATAAAAATATCATGTAATAATATTATATATTTGAATAATCTTTTCATTTGAATAATAATAATAATTAATTTTAATTCTTCTTTTTCTTCTTCTTCTTCTTCTTCTTCTTCTTCTTCTTCTTCTTCTTCTTTTTCTTCTTCTTCTTCTTCTTCTTCTTCTTCTTTCTTCTTTCTTCTTCTTCTTCTTCTTCTTCTTCTTCTTCTTATTATTATTATTATTATTATTATTATTATTTATTATTATTATTATTATTATTATTACCATTTATAAAATGTTTAATAAATGATATAATAATAATAATAATAATTTGAAAACTAAATATTATTATTATTATTATTATTATTATTATTATTATTATTATTGCAGGAATTAGAATTATAATTGTTATGTAAATTAGGTTTAAATTACATATTATATATTGTAATAATATGTTTATGAAATGAGGTGAGAGGACGTGAAAAGATCATTTGGGTCAAAAATATTAATAATTACACTTGCAAATAAAGTTTTGTTATAAAGAATTATTTTCTCACGAATGAAAGATATTTATTAATTGAATCTCTGAAAATTTTATTAATTTCTAAAATTTTGAAACAAGAATAAATGGAAATGTTGAATTCTTAATTAAAACATTATTAACACAATGTAAAGTAAATAAAATTTAAAACACAAATAAAAGATCAATTATTTAAATATAAAATAATAAATATAACAAAATATTATTATATATATATATATATATATATATATATATATATATATATATATATATATTATATATATATATATATATATATATATATATATAATATATATATATATACATATATATATATATATATATATATATATATATATATATATATATATATATATATATATATATATATATATATGGATGGATGATATATACGGAGAAATGATAAAAGAGGGACCTAGAGAGTTGATTGACTGGTTGGTGAGATTGTTTAATGTGTGTTGGAGAGAAGGGAGAGTGCCTCAGGAGTGGCAGGACTCCTGCATTGTACCTATATACAAAGGAAAAGGTGACAAGATGGTTTGTAAAAATTATAGGGGGATTAGTCTGCTGAGCGTGATAGGAAAGATTTATGGGAAGGTGTTAGTGAGGAGAATGAAAGAATTGACAAGTGAGGGAATGGGTGAGGAACAAGGGGTTTTAGGGAGGGTAGGGGATGTGTGGACCAGGTATTCACACTGAGATTGATTGCAGAGAAATTGCGTGAAAAAAATAAAATGGGGTATGTATGCTTTCTGGATTTTAGAAAAAGCATATGATAGAGTATGCAGGAGTAAGTTATTCGAAATATTAATGGAAAGGGGGTTGAAAGGGAAATTACTGAAGGGGGTGAAAGCTTTTTATGCGAATTGTAGATCAAGAGTGAGGGTGAAAAGGGAACTTTCTGATTGGTTTAGCATAGGAGTGGGATTGAGACAGGGGTGTGTGATTTCGCCATGGTTATTTAATTTATTGATGGATGGTGTAGTTAGAGAAATGGAGAGAGAAGGGAAGGGTATTAGGTTGAGAAATATGGAGGGTAAATGGGATGTGAACATTTTACTTTTTGCAGATGATGCGGTGTTAGTGGCAGAATCTGGAGAAAAGTTGAGAATACTTGTGAGAGAGAGTTTGAGGGGAAATGTACAAACATGAGATTGAAAGTTAATCCAGCGAAGAGTAAAGTTATGAGGATTGGAGGTGGGAATGAAGAGATGTGGAGGGAGGAATGGGGGGATGTAGAAGCGGGGGGA
>SEYY01013961.1:12500-17500 GCA_009176605.1 Armadillidium nasatum | reverse complement strand
GGTTACATCATATAAACCGTACTCTAAGTATCGTGTGGAGCTAGTAACCATAAACTACCAGTAAAGTCTAAACTATTTGTGTGCTTACCACTCTCTGAAATGCGGTCTCTTAGTATGGAGTACAGATCGAAGAAATTGACTGATATACATACATTTTGCGCATGGACGAGAGAATGGGAAATCGAATTTGACTCGTCTGCTCTATGTAGAAACTTACCCTAGTGGACGATGTCCTGCAAAGGGAACATTTGCTGCCAATAACCATTGATTCAGAGTGTGTAGTGCTTTCCTACGCCGAACCATCAACTGTGGTGTTATAAAACATTTGCACACCTGAAGTGCTGGAAAATGTGCTGAACAACCTTGAAGTAGCATACGCAATCTTTCCAGAATATTAATTGTTTCGCATGTGACAGTGTGGAGAACCCTACATGAAAAGCATATCTACCTATTTCATGTGCAGCGAGATTGGACTCTCAGCGATGAAGTTTACCCATAAAGATTACCTCCACAATTTCATTCCTGTGTCCTTTTACAAATGATAAAAAATTTGCATGAAATTATATAATCAATACCTACAATGAACATTGATAGACAGACGCCAATCCTCATGCTGTGACAGAATCCCGAGATCAGCAAACATTTATTAATGTATGGATCGGTATCGTTGGTGATTATCTGTTAGGAAAGAAATTTTTGCCAGGCACATTTATACGTTCGTACACTCAGTTTTTGGAACAGCTGGCGGACCTACTTGACAACATTCCATTAGCTTTCTAACAAAATCTTTAGCTTATGTACGATGGTGCTCCAAAACACTTATGTTTAAAGCAAGACAGTATCTTTATAATACGTTTGCAAATCGATGGATTGGCAGAAGGTGAATCAATTATATGGCAAGCACGCTTTCTCGATGAACAATTTCTTTTTGGGGCATTCACGACATCTTATGTATGCAACACCAGTTGCCATTACGTTACGCAGAAACATTCCCGAAATTCTGGAGCATTCTCATTAGTGCATGGTTCAACGATGTGATAGGTGAATTTTTGTACGAGATCAAGACTTCGAGAATCTCCTCTAAAATGTATGTAATTATAGTATTTCATTCTTAGGATGTCTTCTTTTTCGCAATGAATTATGCTCCACTGGCTGTTTTATTTGGCTTTCCTCTAATATTCGTATATTACATACGCTGTACTACACAGCTGTAGTGCCTGTGCTTCTTACACTTTCGTGTTCATGCTACATAACTAAATTGCAATTCATAAAGTCCTTTCATAGCTAGCTGAGGTAGGTTAATTGAAATTCAACACTTTACCGATTGTCATTACTATTCTGGAGTTTGTACCAATTTCCAATAGCTGTAACATTTCAACTGTTCATTTTGGGACTCTTTTACACGAAGACGTTTTTCATGGTTGGGGTATGTACAACCACAGAGTCAAATCTGGCCAAGCAAATCTAAATATAATATATATATATATATATATATATATATATATATATATATATATATATATATATATATATATAATATATATATATATATATATATATATATATATATATATATATATATATATTATCGCCTCTGGTGGGCAAAGACCGGAGGCCTATTAAATTACCACCAGAGTTAGGGAACAAATAAGAAGTCAGGTCAATTTAAAATGCCGACATACACGGCGATTAAAGTGTGTAAGTCATAGAAAGTTGAGAAAATAGTCAAAAGGAGTGTGTTCCAGACTTCACCTGAAGAGTACATGTAAGATGAGAATAACGGTTGTTTGGGGTAGGAGAGTTGGACAGAGAAAGGATAAGGGTGTGTAGAAAGGCTTGTCGAATGAGCTCTCCTTAAAGGAAAAGGTATGCGACGAGAGGGTTCAGAAG
This sequence comes from Armadillidium nasatum, assembly GCA_009176605.1. Classification (NCBI taxonomy): domain Eukaryota; kingdom Metazoa; phylum Arthropoda; class Malacostraca; order Isopoda; family Armadillidiidae; genus Armadillidium; species Armadillidium nasatum. The sequence goes on along the minus strand of SEYY01013961.1, from coordinate 15,610 downwards.
AACAACAGTGTCCATTGTAGTAGCGATAGTATAGTGAGACTGATGCAAGAGTTCGTCGGGCAGAAACAGACTGGAGAGAGTTAGTAAGAGCAAGAGAGTTGATGAGACGAAAAGCCCTAGATTCCACCTTCTCAAGGAGAGCTGCATGAGTGAAACCACCTCAGATATGTGAAGCATACTCCATACAGGGACGAACAACATCCCTATAAAGAGCAAGCAACTGGGGTGGTGTGAAGAAATTCTAACTTCTTAGAAGCTTGTTTAGAATGAGAGGTAATGGAAACTTCCTTGAGAGATGACGAGAAAAAGAAGCACCAAGAATATTAAGGAGAGGTGAAGGTTTGAGTTGTGTATTTTAAAAGAAGATATCTTAGTTGCGTGGAAGATTGTGTCGAGTAGAGAGATGGAGGAATTGAGTTTTTGAAGCATGGAAAACTACCGTGTTTTCTCTGCTCCAATTTGAAATGAGAGATAGATCAGAGGTCATTTGCTCCAAGGCCATATTCCTTGCATATATTAATTGCTGTTGGGAGGGCGCCTTCAAATTGAAAAGAGTAATGAAGGGTGGAGTCTTCGGCATAGGAGTGGTTAGGAGATGAAGTAACAGAGAGAAGAGCATTAATGAAAAGCAGAAAAAGTGTTTGGGAAAAGACAGACCCTTGAGGAACACCACTATTAATAGATTTAAAGGATGAATGGTGGCCGTCTATACAAGCTGCTATAGAACGACCAGAAAGGAAAAGAGAAAAAAGGTTAGATTCCGAAAGAGGGAAGTTTGGAAATCAAACTTTTGTGCCAAACTCTATCGAAAGCTTTCGATATGTCCAGCGCGGCGTCAAAAGATTCCCTGAAATGCCGAAGAGCGGAGGACCAAGAGTCAGAGAGAAGGAAAAGAAGATCACCAGTAGATCGTTTCTACGAAAGCCATACTGGCGATCAAGATAAGTTCAGAAGAATTGAGATGTTTCCAAGTCTTCCTGTTAAGGATAGATTCAAAAACTTTAGAAAGTTCGAAGGTTAGAAATGGGACCATAGTTAGAGGGCTAAGAGGAGTTCCCCTTTTTCGGCACATGCTGAGTGAGCGCACGATTCCAAGCGAGAAGGGAAAGACTGAAGTAGAAAGACATAGATGAAATAATTTTCCAAGGCAGGGTGCAATCTTGGAAGCACAAGTTTTGAGAACCACAGGAGGGATACTATCAGAGCCGTATGCCTTCTTGGTGTTAAGCTCATATTAAGTATATATATATATATAATATATATATATATATATATATATATATATATATATATATATATATATATATATATATATATATATATATATATATATATATATATATAGTATATATATATATATATATATATATATATATATATATATATATATATATATATATATATATATATATATATATATATATATATATATATATATATATATATATATATATATATATATATATATATATATATATATATATATATATATATATATATATATATATATATATATATATATATATATATATATATATATATATATATATATATATATATATATATATATATATATATATATATATATATATATATATATATATATATATATATATATATATATATATATATATATATATATATATATATATATATATATATATATATATATATATATATATATATATATATATATATATATATATATATATATATATATATATATATATATATATATATATATATATATATATATATATATATATATATATATATATATATATATATATATATATATATATATATATATATATATATATATATATATATATATATATATATATATATATATATATATATATATATATATATATATATATATATATATATATATATATATATATATATATATATATATATATATATATATATATATATATATATATATATATATATATATATATATATATATATATATATATATATATATATATATATATATATATATATATATATATATATATATATATATATATATATATATATATATATATAATATATATATATATATATATATATATATATATATATATATATATATATATATATATATATATATATATATATATATATATATATATATATATATATATATATATATAGCGAGGACCAGAGGGGAATACGAAGTAGATCTGAAGATGGCGTTTTTCCTTTTTAAATACATACAATTTAAAATGGTTATTGTATATCCAGACATGACTATGCGAAACGTTCAATCTCATTTTAAGATCTTTCCTTATAAGATTTCCTTCGCAAATAACCACGCAAAAGGGAGTGGTCAGAAACGAACGTGAATGAATTCATCTATGTGCAAGTTTGTGTGCATAATTATGTGTACACGATTATGTGGAAGTTTAGATATATTGTTCTGCTTGTGTTCTAAAAAATGAAAAAATTCCTTTTGAGTTTGGAGGAATGACAAAAGATCATTTATAGACTTATAAATGTGAAGACATAATCTCACTAAATAATAATAATAATAATAATAATAATAATAATAATAATAATAATAATAATAATAATAATAATAATAATAATAATAATAATAATAATAATAATAATAAATATTGTTATTATTATATGTACAGTGTCCCAGATGTCGCGCACCATACAGGTTTTTGTCAAAAATATATGTGACGCAATTTATTTTCTGCTTTCTAGATTGCATTATGGGTGAGAAACTAAGCTTAGAAGAAAGAGTTCGACTTGTTTTCATGTTTGGTAGACAAGAGGCTACACACCGCTTATAGCTCATGAATTCAACCGCAGCCACCCTCAGAGACAACCATTGAACCATACCATTATCTGCAGTTTAATCAAACGCTTCCAAGAAACTGACTCAGTTGCTGACCGTCCGAGATGTAGGCGACCAAAGAGTGCAACTGATGAAGAAACATCCACTATGGTTTTGGCAAAAGTTGTGAAAAGTCCTGTAAAATCAGTCACAAGAATAAGCCAGGAGATAAACATAAGCAAATCATCAGTGCATCGTATTCTAATGACGTACAAATTTCATTCGTACGAAGTACATCTTGGGCAAGCTCTACATG
>SEYY01013961.1:0-7500 GCA_009176605.1 Armadillidium nasatum | reverse complement strand
TGTTCCAAACCAGGGCACTATAAGTAATGTTTTCGTTTTCATTATGCACGATGACACAATAATCTTGTGGCATATATATCCAGGTAGGGGCACTTGTAAATGGAGAATCTTCCCATTCAAATAAGATTATGTTCGAATTTTGGTATTGTAACGTTAATCTATTTTCTAAGCTTATTCTTAATATTTCATAATAATCGGGATTACAAGATGGGAATCTTTGTACATGAGAACTTATATTTGATGAGTTAAGCGCAGTAGACGCTAAATATATTTGAGGTTTGAATTCTGTAGCATTTTTTTGTTTTTCGCATTGTTTTACAGAGTTATTGAACAAATTAGAATTAGGACAACACACCGACACATTAAAATTTTTTAAACACACATTGGCAACCAAGATGACTTCATCTTTCGAATTTTTAACATGTTCAACACAATAAAAATTTGAAAACGTTTCACTGGATTCTAAATGAAAAAGTGTTTTATTCAAAGTAAAAACTACATTTCTTACAGTCACTGAAATCATTTGTGTAGGACAAATATTTCTTTTCACAATAACATCTCGAAAATGACTCATATTTACTGTTTTTGTCAAAACTGGGGAAAACGATACAATGAATTCAATTTCTGTCTCACTATTAACACATCTTTCATCATCCCATATATTATTGCCATGGCAATGACACTTTTGTAATGTAAAAAGTGGAATGGAATAATAACTTTTTGACACTCCCTCTAATGCAATGACATCAGTGCCTGTCAGATTACTAACATTCGCGGAAACCACATTTTTTTGTGCAATTGTAATGACTAGAATTGTAAACAAGAAAGATATATCACACATTTTATCGTTCAAATTTATAAAGTAATTATAGTAATCCCTAAAAACATTTTTGTATTTTAAATTTAAAGCAATAAAACATTTTACCTCCCTTAGAGTGTCTTAATAAATGGCTTCATAGTTGCGCAATATTCAATTTATATTTTCCATGATTTTAAGTGTTATAAATTCACCAATGATTCCATTTATAAAAACAAACTACTAAAGAAACTACAGATTAATCCCTCCAACCTTCAAGGCGTCTTTCGACAAACTGACTTAAATTTTTAAAAGAAACATTTTTATTTTTAACAAAAGAAAAAAATTCGCCAATTTTAAAATTAGTTCAGCTATGAGCAGTTTTATTATTATAACTTACTTCTTCTTCTTCTTCTTCTTCTTCTTCTTCTTCTTCTTCTTCTTCTTCTTCTTCTTCTTCTTATTATTATTATTATTATTATTATTATTATTATTATTATTATTATTATTATTATTATTACTACAAATTGCACTAGCATAATTGGAATTAGCAATAGTAGTAGTAGTAGTAGTAGAAATAGTAATAGTATTTTCAGAAAATAGAAACAAAATAAATAGTTTAAATATAAAATTTTATAATAAAAAATAAAATTTATAAAAAATTATAAAATTTAAAAAAAAAATCATAACGCAGTATAATTTTTATTGACAATTAATAATAAAAAAAATTAAAGGGTTAGAGAGAGGGAAGGAAAGAGAGCGAGAGAGATCGAGAGTGTCGAAGAGAGAGAGAGAGAGAGAGAGAGAGAGAGAGAGAGAGAGAGAGAGAGAGAGAGAGAGAGAGAGAGAGAGAGAGAGAGAGAGAGAGAGAGAGAGATAAAAATGAGATAAAAAATTGAATAAAAATTGCATTAAAAGTACTTTCAAAATTATAAATAATTTACTTTCGTATTTATTATCCTATTTTTAATTTCGAACTTTGATTATTATTATTATTATTATTATTATTATTATTATTATTATTATTATTATTATTATTATTATTATTATTATTATTATTATTTCTGATTGCATTATTATTATTATTATTATTATTATTATTATTATTATTATTATTATTATTATTATTATTATTATTATTATTATTATTATTATTATTATTATTATTATTATTATTATTATTATTATTATTATTTTCTTATTTATTATTATTATTATCATTATTATTTTTATTATTATTATTATTATTATATTATTATTATTATTATTATTATTATTATTATTATTATTATTATTATTATTATTATTATTATTATTATTATTATTATTACTCCATCATAGCCACACCCTTTTCTTAAAAAACATTACAGTTATTGCCATCTACTTATGAATACCATAAATAGAAATATTTAAAATAAGAACTAAGAATTAATAATATTTAGAATTATACTACCACTACTACTTCTACTACTACTACTGCTACTATTACTACTACTAGTAATAATAATAATAATAATAATAATAATAATAACAATAAAATAATTGCAATAATAGTAAAAGCGAACATTGTAATAAAGAAAATTAAGATCTCCTTTCCCAAAAGAAATGTAAAATAAATCTTTTATAACTAAAAAAAAAAAAAAAAAAAAAAAAAAAAAAAAACAACAACAACAACAACAACATACTATTGAAGAATAGGTACTAAGATTTACTTGTATTATAAAACCATATATATATATAGTAAATATATATATATATATATATATATATATATATATATATATATATATATATATATATATATATATATATATATATATATATATATATATATATATATATATATATATATATATACTAATATATATATATATATAACAGGAAGATTTGGAAACATCTCAGTTCTTCTTATCTCTGATCGCCATTATGGCTTTCGTAAGAAGTGCTCTACTGTTGATCATCTTTCCCTTCTCTCTGATACTTGGTCCTCCGCTCTTCAGCATTTCGGTGAATCCTTTGCTGTGACGCTAAATATATCGAAAGCCTTCGATAAAGCCTGGCACAAATCTTTGATTTCTAAATTTCCTTCTTTCGGTATCTATCCTTCTCTCTGTGATATTCTCTCAAATTTCCTTTCCGGTCGTTCTATAGTAGCTGTTGAAGACGGCCACAGTTCTTCCTTCAAATCTATTAATAGTGGTGTTCCTCAGGGTTCTGTACTATCCACAAAACTTTTTCTGCTTTTCATTAATAACTTCTCTTTATTACCTCATCTCCTATCCACTTCTACGCTGATGACTCCACCCTTCATTACTCCTTCCAGTTTGAAAGACGTCCCTCCCAACAGCAGTTGATAGACTCGATAAGTGTAGCCTTGGAGCAACTAGCCTCTGATCTTTCACGTATTTCAAATTGGGGTAGAGAAAACATGGATGTTTTCAATGCCTCAAAAACTTAGTTCCTCCATCTCTACACTCGACACAATCTTCTCACAATCTTCTTCGAAAACATACAACTCAAACCTTCATCTCTTCTTAATATTCTCGGAGTATCCTTTTTTCATGATCTTTCTTGGAAAGATCACATTATTTCTCTTTCTAAACAAGCTTCTAAGAGGTTGGGTGTTCTGAGGCGCCTTCAGAATTACTTCACGCCACCCCAGTTCCTTGCTCTCTATAGGGGTGTTGTTCGCCCCTGTATGGTGTATGCTTCACACATCTGGGATGGTTCCACTTATACAGCTCTCCTTGAGAAGGTGGAATCTAGGGCTTTTCGTCTCATCAATTCTCCTGCTCTTACTAACTCTCTCCAATCCCTTTCTGCCCGTCGAATCGTTACGTCACTCTCACTTTACTATCACTATTAAAAAAGGACACTGCTCTTCTGAACTCAATAAAATTAATATTATGTAGATTTGAGGTCAATATATATATATATATATATATATATATATATATATATATATATATATATATATATATATATATATATATATATATATATATATATATATATATATATATATATATATATATATATATATATATATAATATATATATATATATATATATATATATATATATATATATATATATATATATATATATATATATATATATATATATATATATATATATATATATATATATATATATATATATATATATATATATATATATATATATATATATATATATATATATATATATATATATATATATATATATATATATATATATATATATATATATATATATATAATATATATATATATAATATATATATATATATATATATATATATATAAATTAACGAGAAGGCTCGTGCGTCAATCTACAATTTTCTTGTAACTCTAAGACCCATACATACTGCTATGCTCAATCTTAACATATACTCTACTGGTAAATTCTGGAAAACGCTCCTTTATATGTTTTCCCTACTTCCTTTGACTTGCATACTTTCAAACTCCGTGTATCTGGACATGTTAGCCTCCATTCCAATTCTGGTGGAAATTTGTAATCGGTCTTTTCCCATCAGAGGATATATATATATATATATATATATATATATATATATATATATATATATATATATATATATATATATATATATATATATATATATATATATATATATATATATATATTATATATATGTATATATATATATATATATATATATATATATATATATATATATATATATATATATATATATATATATATATTAAGCTGGGTTGAAAAGATACAAAAGTTGTAGTGCAGATTTGAAACAACTTTATTTTGGTGCTCACTTCAGATACAAACTGAAATGTGTTAAAAGTAAGTTCTTCAAGATTTGTTTTCATACCCCAACTTTACCTTGAATCTTCTTATTTAAAAACAAAAATATATATATAGCCAGATATACAGTATAGCTTAAATATCCTTACATTCTTACATGCTAAACAACCTGCATAGTACAAAATCTCATAGAAAATCAGATTTTGTCTGTACTGAAGGTATTTCGATTCGAGAATGTTTGGTTTGTAGTATTGCACCATGTCGAGAAGTATGACCAATGACCCTACTAGAAACAGCGGAAACATCTTTGACATTTCTTTCAACATCGACCGAATGACACGGATACTTTGGTAGGAGAATTTGTTGATTACTAACCAAAATATCATCACTAATATCATCAAGAAGAGGTGGGGGGGTGATAGGAGTACTCCCCCAGTCTATCATTTCCATGTAGGAAGTGGCGTTGAGATTGACGTTTAGCTGCCTTTTATCAAAGCAGCGAACTTGCACATTGGTGGAGGATATTTTCTTTCTTGCTTGAAGAATTTGTTGACATGAAAATCTTCTTATTGTTTCCCGTTCATCTGCAACACCAGCTAGCAACAAGTTTTCTGGATGACAAAAATAGGAGTTGTTTAGGAGCACTGGAGAAATGATGTTCTGATCCTCAGGAGAAAGTTTTTGATATTGTGATACCATAAAGTGAAAATTCTTTGCACCATCTTGACAGAAGGGATGGGAGCGGATATAGAACCATATGGGGGCATAGAAGTTCAGTACGAATCGTACCAAACGCCTCAGATCATCAGATGCGGATTCTGTTGAAACGTACAATCGAAGCAGTCTGTTAGCTTTAGTTAGCCACCTTGCATGGCTTAAGGCACCCGGCTGTGCAGTTTTCAAATACCGCATATTATTATGATCTGCATTTTGTACCCCTTGCTGAATTAATAAACAGATTTTTAGTAAATACAGCTGGTCAGAACTTAGATCTTTCGTAACTGTTTCAGGAACATCAACTACAGAGCCTGGAATTGGTTGAAAATTAATGATGGGTTTGGTCTGAGGATCAAATGAGAGCAGTTTGGTTATAGGTCCTTCATGTGATGATGGGCCAGTTGTCTTCCCATCAACAACACTAAATAACTTCCTGAGTGGCAGTTCATTAAAATGCAACATGCATATGAGCCATTGAAGTGGTCTTTTAAGATGTAACTCCAACAGTGTGATTATTCCATTCTTGTTACCCGTATTCACAGGAGTTCCATCGCAAATCACTGCTCTTAAAGTCTCTGTAGATCTTGTTCGTTCAATAATACCCAGAATTTCATTAAATACATCTGGAGATCTTCCTGAGTTAGGACTAACGTGATCGATGTAACATGCATCTGGAAATGACACTAGCACGTAATGTTCTTCTCTAACTTTTCTACGCACACCTCCAGTATCGACAAGTGTTTCATCTATTTTTCCATCGAAACCAATGCAGACCATACCTCTGTGTTGCAGCAAATGCTTCTCTGACTGTTTGTCTCTCCAGTATTTTCTTTGGCGTTGTAACTTACTTGGATCAACAACGTTTTTTGGTGACACAAGTCCGAGGTCCTTGAGGGCAGCATTAACTATGAGACATGCATCTCTATTGCTCACATTTGTCCTCTCTAATGCTTTACACAACTCAGGATACTGGTTTCTATTTTGAGGGTGACATTCTTCCATTTCTTCTGATTCTAAGGAAAATGATTCTTCTAGCACATCACTCTCACTGCCTGATAATTCAACTGAACTTACACATTTTTGCGTATCTTTGTGTCTCATCTTACTTTCAAATGTCAACCGTTTCCTTTTCCTTTCCTGAAGTTTCATGTTTTTCTCTGTTCTTTCCTTGTCCACATTTCCTATTATCATGCGTCTTGAAGTGTTTTGATCAAGCCAAAATTGCCATTCCAATACAGGGATTTTCTTTTCATTGGGACATTGACATTGATTACGTTCAACTATACCATTATGAACACACTTGCACGCGCTAATGTCGAAGAGACAAGAAAATGATTTTATTTTATCTTGATATTTTTGAGAAGATTGTTTATTTCTTGAATATTTCATCAAATCATTGACATTCACTATTAGTCTCTTCACTTTCACTATAACACTTTCAAATTCTATTGTTGGAATGCCTGCTTTATTGTATATGCCTTTAACTTCTGTTGCCACTAACTTTGCTAGATGAGTAACACTGGCATCTTTGTTGACTACTTGATGGAACTTGTAGGCTCTAAAAACATCCTCAGCCAGTGGTAGCTGATTTTCGACAAGTGGTTGTGGATAACCGAATATTGCATGCCTGTCTTTATGCCTTGTTGCACATGCCATGATACGTCTTGCAATAATAGTAATAAACACTGCACCCACAGGACTTATCTCAAACGTCGAATAGTCTGGATCTGAAATGAGACAAAAATAGCTCTCAATTAGTATTAAAACCAAATTTTGAAGAACAAAGCATATAAAATTCATAACTTAAGAACTTGAAATATACAAAGATTGGACTATTATCTAAAAGTTTTAGACACGGAATTTTGATATTTTAAGTTTTGTGCTCAGCGTTGTCAAATTTCCAAACCCATTTTTTTTTAATTTTAAAATGAAAAATTGCGGTAATTTTTTTTCTATTCAAGCGAAGTGAGTGAAATTTTCAGAGCTTATGTAGTCGGGGGAGATGCATATTTCTTACTTAGATAACTTCTTTGTATTTTTTATTAGTTTTGGATTTTTTCTTGAACCAAATTTAAAAACAAAAAAATTTTGGGAAATTTTTTAAAAATTTTCTTTAGAGTATACAAAAAAATTATCTAAGTAAAAAAGATGCATCTTGCCAAACTATATAAGCCTTGAAAATTTGATGTTGATAAGATGAGTAG
>SEYY01013960.1:100000-114074 GCA_009176605.1 Armadillidium nasatum | reverse complement strand
GAGATTTTTTATCTCAACACTCCATTTATTGGAGGTTCAACCCAGCTCGTAGTAGCCATTTTGGTGGTTTTTTTGAGAGAATTATAGGAATCACTAAACTACATTTGAAACGTACTTTAAACAAAGCTCTCATATCGTATGATGAGTTTTACACTATCTTAACTGAAGTTGAGTCTGTACTCAATTGTCGACCTCTTACCTATGTAGGGGATGAACTTCAATGTGAAGACCCTCTTACTCCTTCTCATTTGCTAATGGGATATAAACTTAACTCTTTACCAGTTCCTCAAGAACTTTCAGATTCAGATACAACATATTTGGATCCTATCAAAATTAATAAACGTTACAGATATCTTCTCTCCCTACTTTCCAAATTTCATTCCTCTTGGGAGAAAGACTATCTTATTAATCTCAAACAAACTTGGAATGTCTCTGGTAGAAACAACATTTCTGTCGGAGATGTTGTTTTAATTGAGGACGACGGTCCTCGTCTAAAATGGCGTTTAGGTGTCATTAAAACCCTTTATACTTCTCCTGACGGTCATGTGAGATCGGTTTCCCTAACCACAAAAAAACGGTGAAATAACTCGTGCAGTCATACATTTGTATCCTCTAGAGATTCACTCTAATATACTTGATTCTTCACCTTCGGAAGAATCTCTCGCTAATTTAAATCCTCCGAGGAGATTAGAACGTAAAGCTAGTGCCTTGGCTAAACAACGAATTAAGAGCTATTGTTGACCAAGAATAATCTCTACTCGTTGTCCTCATACCTCTACATTTACTACATTTAGACAATACATTACACATACGCAGTAATGTCTTTTACTATTGTACATTTTATACAACTCTTTAAAAACCTTTTCCTTTATCGTCTGTCTTCAATGGCGTGAATGATATCCTTATCCTCTCCTTTGAAATGAGTTTACTCATTTCCTTTTTTTTTCCCTTGCATATTTTGTTCTTCCGAAGGTTTCTGGCTTCGGTCTTCAGCATGTCGCTTCTCTCTCTTCCTAGAGGTTTGTACCCTTCTGACGTCCTCCCTGTTTGCAGTGCCTCTCTGGGGGGTCGGTTAATGTTCTTGTTGTACTCTTGGAAGGTCTCCCTGCCTAAGTAATGTGGACAAATATTTTTTATTATATTTATTTTATTATTTTTTTTTGAAAAAAGGAAAAAGTTCCTTCGAGTTCAGTCATCCCTATCTTCACAAGGTTTTAACCCTAGTGTTATTTTTCATGCAACACTCTGTATGGAAATAGCACACCCGGATTTTTCTGGCATCCCGTGGTGTAAAACCCATAGTTGTGATGTCAGGGGATTCGGCAGGTAGGTTTTTTCACTATATTCTCTCACTACCGATGACTGAACAAACTATGCGAAAAGGGGTTCTACCCCACTGAAAATAAAAAATGGGGCTCTGCCCCACTGTTTGGAGAAAGGGGTTTACCCCCACTGTTGAAAGGGAATCTTCCCGCTTGGTTGGAAAGGGTTGCCTTCCTTGAGTCATCACAGTCTGAACATCTCTGCGACCTCCCAGTGAGGTGGGTCAATTATAGGGCAAGGAATTGTGCAGGCCTCTTCCCTCTTTTTCCTTTACGACATTTCTTGACTGGAGATCAGGGCCTTTGGGGAATGAAGTTGCAAGTGTATCCTTGAAATCCTTAACCTTTAAATCATTCATGATCATTGTGAGATGGGGATAACTTTAAATTTTCACATTTCTCATTTATATACTTCACAAACATCAGTTTGTACTCTTCTTTTTTCTTTTCTCCTCGCTGGAGTTAATGTTGCGAATTTTGTCAACTCACAACCAAGTTTGGTTTTAACTCATTAAAATACAAATGAATGACAGAAGTTTCCCCTTTTTTTGTGATTGGGTGCTCGATCAAAATCAAAATTTACATGCATCTATGTTAATAGCATAGTTTTAATCATTAAAATTTATTTTAGAGCCTATTTTTTCCATCACTTATCTTACTAAAATGTTGACAAATTTTATCATAATTTTCCTTTCTTTTGGTTATAATAACCCCTAATTCAGAAGTATATATATATATATATATATATATATATATATATATATATATATATATATATATATATATATACCTTCTGAGAATTTTCTAATTTACATATTACTAACTAAATGTAAATTTTTCGGTATTAAAAATAAGTTTTTCATTTACTTTATTATGTCATTTTATTCTTGAAACATTGATATATTTCTAATCCAATGAATTAGTTATTTTAATTAGTCAATTATTTTAATTATTATAATTAAAAAGGTAGGCCTTTTTTTTCCATATAAAAACCCTTATATTTTTAAAACTACTTCTCCTATTGAATTGAAACTTGTAAAATTTACTTAATGTATTTTCTAGATCATACTGAATATTAAACCCATTTAGGAATCTTATTATTTATTTAAATATAAAATTAACTAAATATTAAATACATAATTACATTGTAAAATGGCGCGTGATTATCACGTGATTTAGATGCCGCCTTTCACCTTCCTTTATCTTAAGCAAATATTTCTTAATTATATATAATTTATGTTTTATTTTTTTTTACATATTTCAATTTGTTTTATTTTATGAAAAATTATACAATAATTTCAAATCTATTAAAAATCTAATTAATTTTCTCAACGGGAACATATTTGAAAACTTTCCTCTATGAAAGGAAACATGCTAGAACGTTTGCGAACGTACGTGCTTCAACGTTTGAATTTGCTTTTATATATATTATAAGCGGGAGCCTTGCGTCAGACATTGTTTAGATCTTACATAGTGAACTAGTGTTTAGTGCTGTTCTAAAATTACTTCATTTTTTGTTATTTTATGAGTTATTTCATAAATTGTTTCAATTAAAACATAATATAATTAATTGTCATTGAAATTTCTATTGATAATTATTCTCAAAATCAAATTTAATTATTAATTGATAATTATTGAGATATCGATATTTGTGATAACGCGGGGCTTACATCAAGATAGAGATATTCATCTTCATTGTCAGTCAAAGGGGCTATTTCAATCTGAAAGTTTCAACTATTCTGGATTAACATAAGTATCTTGTATCATATATATATATATATATATATATATATATATATATATATATATATATATATATATATATATATATATATATATATATATATATATATATATATATATATATATATATAAAAAAAAAATTTTTTTTTTTTTTTGCAAATTTTCTTTATTTACTTTATATATGGAATTTGCATTTTTGTATTCAAATTTCATTTTTATCTTTAGAGAAATTACATTTTTCTGAAGTCACTCCAATTTCTAGACAAATCTTTATTCTAGAATATTTTAAATTCCTGGAACAGGTTCCAGGTTCTAAAAATCTAAAGTTGATACTATATAAATTTTCGTTTTTATAGAATCAACAAAATTCTTAGAATAATTTCTAAGTTCTAATTATCTAAATTTTCTTGAATTTATTTCTGGAAACAAAATATATTTATTTGAGTTTTACATGTCTAATTATACTTCATTAATATTGAAATCTGATTAAAGTAACGATAATCAGTTACATTCAGTTACATTATTTATCAGTATCGGTGTCTACTATACTATAATCGGTTTACTATACAACTTATAATTGTGACTGGTAAAAATTAATTTGTGTCTATATTATAATAAATTAAATTATTATAATTTCTATAAACGTGATTGGAAATTGTGTACTTGACAGTGATCGCTGGTCAAAGGTAATTTCAAAACAACAAATTGTTGTTTCATCCTTAGTACCAACAAAAAATTTACTCATCATTTTAGCAAAAATTACTGTACACATATTCTTCAAATCACTATAATAATTCTTCTTTAACAACTATACTAGGTTAGGCTCAAATTAATTTTTTCTAACTGTTTATTTTCATTACATTTAGAGACTAGCACTTCTTGCTATTATCAGTCTCTCATTTCTATCTTACATCTTCTCTAATCATGGTTCAATTTTGGTTCTTCAATACAGTGAAATAGCAAGTTCCATGGTTAATTGTATTAATATTTCATTGTATTGAAGGAGGATTTTGTCGTTTCCCCCCTTCTGGTAACAACATTCGCCGGGTTAGTTTTAATTGCCAGAAAAAAAAAGCGACAACAGGCGCCAACTCGGAAGCACACTCCCTCAGAATACGAGGGGGAATGCCATCCGGGCCACTGGCCTTCCTGACGTTCATAGATTTCAGGATCCCATGCACCTGATCATGAGTAATTACAGGCAGAGACATGGGACACCTGAGAGGAGAAGGAGTAGGTTGGAATTAGATGAAAAAAGGAGGCCGAAGAGATTAGCCTTTTCTGAAGGGGTGTTAGCAACAGAACCATCAGAGCGAATAAGAGGAGGAAAGGCAGATTTACAGAAGTTGTTAGAGATATTTTTGACAAGAGGCCAGAAATTTTTATCAGTAGGAGAGCCATGGAGGTCAGCGCACTTCCTTTTTATGAAAGTACTCTTAGTCCGTCGAAGAAGCATCCCTGTAACGATTCCGAGCTGAATGAAAATTAGCAAGAGTGATAGGAGAAGGAGAGTTTTTCCATTCACGATAAACACCGTCTCTCTCACGAAGGGCAAGAGAACAGCCGACATCGAACCATGGATTTTGAGGAGAAAAAGGATTTAGTTGAAGATGGAATGAATCTGCCCATCCCGTCAAGGATTACGGCCCCTACCTTTTCAGCAGAGACAGAAGCGTCCCCCGAGACAAAGCAAGATTCACTCCAATGATAGTTAGCAAAGAAGCGGCGCATTGCCCCCAATTAGCCCGATTAAAGTGCCAGAAAGTACGTTTTAGGGCATGGTGGAGCTGTTGGAGAGAAAGCATTATAACTAAGAGCTATAAGATTATGGTCAGAGTTACCAATAGGAGGGAAAATGGTGTATTTATATCTAGAAGGAGTAGTGGTGAAGCATAAATCAAGTGTATTCAAGAATTGGTTAGGACGATCTGGAATGTGTGTGGGTTCCCTAATCAATTGCTCCAGATCGTTAAGAATGCTGAATGATTTGGCCTCCCTCCCACCTGTATCAGTATGAGAGGAGCCCAACCATTCAGTGTGGTGTACGTTGAAATCCCCTAAATAGTGGATTTCAGCATTTGGATGAGAAGAAGTGACAGTCTCGTGAGTAGTAGTAAGGTATTGAAAAATAACAGGAAAATCTGTTCCATTAGATGAGCAGTAGCAGAAACACAAGATAATTGTAGTAGTAGGAAGACAGATTTTAAGCCATAAAACATCGAAATTAGGAGATTCTAGATTTACGAGACGTGCCACAGGAGTGTTAATGTTAATATAGGCACAGACTCCACCATTTAGACGGAAATTGTGAAAAAATTTGTAGTTAGAGACATTAAGATTGCAAGAGAAGGAATTCCTGTCCAACTGGGTCTCAGACAGAAGCAAAAGGTTAGGAAGAGAGGTAGTAAGGTAGTGTTCAACAGACGCGAGATTAGATCGAAGGCCACGAGCGTTAGCAAATTCAAAATTAGGCATTAAAAAAAAAAAAAAACGTACACGTGCACACACAATCACACACACAATCACGCAAGCTCGCTCGCACACACGTAACCCTACACTTAAACACGCACCCTCGCACGCACCCACGCACACACGCAAGCACACAATATAGTAAACTAAAATAATTAATATTAATATCATTAAAACTATTAAAATCAATATTAAAAATATTAAACCTGTAATTATTTAAACAGATTATGATGTAAATATATGTTAAAGAAATTTAATTATTAGAACGGGAGAAAATATATATTAAATTTAAAACGGTAAAATTTTACTTAGGTTAAAAATCATACTTATCTTGCATATGTCGAACTACACTGTCAATAAAAATATAATTAATTAAAAACACTTAAAAAAGAATTAAAACACTGAGCATTTGTTAATTTAAAATTATATAGCAAAGTAAATACTGTAAAAAGTAAAAAGTGTGTTATGCACTCAAATATAATTCTGGAAGACATAACACGTAAATACCAGTCGCACAGTACATACCTAGACAGCATTGTCAACATGAAAAATGTGTAATATTTAGCTATTTGCTCATATTATTTTGTCTATCTCACACGCACACACACATACATACATACATACACACACACACACACACACACACACACATATATATATATATATATATATATATATATATATATATATATATATATATATATATATATATATATATATATATATATATATATATATATATATATATATATATATATATATATATATATATATATATTAAAAGGTTATAAATATCTGGGAACAATAATACAATAAATGATAAATAGATTATAAATTAAAATATAGAAACAAAAAATATTTAGAGATATCTGGCAACTCTTCTCAACGTAATTAAAAAAAAAATAAAAAAAAAAAAAAAAAAAAAAAAAAAAAAAAAAAAAAAAGGAATTTAAAAATAAATAAATAAATAAATATTTAGGGAAATCTGGCAACACTTCTTAATTAAAAACAATAAAAAATATTATTAGAGACATCTGAAAACATCAATTTAAAAAATTTACAAATATTTAGGTACATCTGGCAATTTTTCCAATGCAATTAAAAAATAAAAAAACAACTCCTATCAATGTAATAAAACAAATTAAAAAAAAAAGAAGGGATATCTGATCTGGCAACTCTTATAAGGTAATTAAAAAAATAATAATTAGAGATATCTGGCAACTCTTCTCAACATAATTAGAAAAACGAAATAAATATTTTGGGGTAACTGGCAACTTTTCTCAACGTAATTAAAAAAAATAAAAAAAATAATTGGGGACACCTGCCAACTCTTCTCAAAACTTAATTAAAAAATTAAAAAAATATAATTAAGGATATCTGGCAACTTTTCTCATCGTAGTTAAAAAAAATATTTAGGGATATCTAGCAACTCTTCTCAACGTAATTAAAAAAAATATATATTTATATTTAGGGATATATGACAACTCTTCTCAAAGTAATTAAAAAAATTATTTAGGGATATCTCGCAATTCTTCTCAACGTAATTAAAAAAAAAATGAAAAAAATATTTCGGGATTTTTGGCTCCTCTTCTCAGTGTAATTTTAAAAAAAAATAAATAAAATAAATAAATAAATAAGTAAATAAAATAAAATAAAATAAAATAAAATAAATAAATATTGATATTAAAAGTGGGTTTCCGTTTCCGTAGTGTGTAAAAATCTAACGTAAATTTCCTTTAGAAGTCACGTATCAAACTCTACGGTTATAAACCTGTTCAGTATTGAAGGGAGATGATAAATGTTTGTTTTAAGATTTTTTTATAATTTTAATTTTATTAATATTATTTTTTGATGCTGATTTTTACTGATTCTGAGCCTCACAAAACTCGATGTGAGGTTTTATTTGTGTTATCCAGTCCTGAAACTTTAAACAAAAGCCTGAAAAGAGGAAAGAACAGATGTGAAAAAAAAAAAAATATTTACCAATAAGATTCTTTGCTCCTCACATTCAAAAATCATTCTATTCTATTTCTATCTGACACCAACCAAAAATAGACAGCGTTCCATTCAAGACAATAGATAATGTACGGCGTATCTAGCAAATGTAACCAACTTACTTAAATCATCAAAGAAAATGGCGGATATTTCTAACAAACAAAATAGTCAGTATTGATGATAAATAAACAAAACAAATTTTATTTTTTTTTATCATAATAAAACTGAAATATTTTTGCCCCTTCATAAATATTCATAAAACTGAAAAAATTGGCCTTCGATTTTCTAAATAATAATAATAATAATAATAATAATAATAATAATAATAATAATAATAATAATAATAATAATAATAATAATAATAATAAATGTTAATAAATCTCTCTCTCTCTCTCTCTCTCTCTCTCTCTCTCTCTCTCTCTCTCTATATATATATATATATATATATATATATATATATATATATATATATATATATATATATATATATATATATATATATATATATATATATATATATATATATATATATATATAT
This sequence comes from Armadillidium nasatum, assembly GCA_009176605.1. Classification (NCBI taxonomy): domain Eukaryota; kingdom Metazoa; phylum Arthropoda; class Malacostraca; order Isopoda; family Armadillidiidae; genus Armadillidium; species Armadillidium nasatum. The sequence goes on along the minus strand of SEYY01013960.1, from coordinate 106,007 downwards.
ATATATATATATATATATATATATATATATATATATATATATATATATATATATATTTAGGGAGTTGAAGTCATATTAATATTAGGAAACTTTCATTATAGGATATAATGATTAATATACCTGCGTTTGACATCAAAGGATGCCAGAATTTAGCGATTTCTGGCAATATATCAAATTAATGTAAGTTGGCAATAAAGGAAACTTTAAAGGAAGGAATTTGCTCTCTGTATTTCATTATTAAATATCTTTAATAAACTTTGATAAACGTCAACGCACACACACATGCACACAAACAGTTATAAAACGAATAAAATGTACAGCTAAGTAACGTTCCCCCAAAAGTTGAATCACAATTATTCGGAGGGTAGGAGGGGTGGTGGGTTGGTTGCCTATTGAGAATTTTAATCTATAATGTGTAAAATATAAAGCTAGACAACGTTTGTCCAACAGTTGATTCACAATTATTCGGAGGGGTGGAGGGGTGGTGGGGTGGTAGGTTGAATGCTTATTGAGAATTTTAATCTATAATGTGTAAAATGCAACGCTAGACAACGTTCCCTCAAAAGTTGAATCACAATTATTCGGAAGGGTGGAGGGGTGGAGAGGTGGAGGAGTTGGTTGCCTATTGAGAATTTTAAACTATAATGTGCAAATGTAAAGTTAGACAACGTTTGCCCAACAGTTGAATCACAATTATTCGAAGGGGTGGAGGTGTGGAGGAGTGTTGGGTTGGTTGCCTATTGAGAATTTCAATCTATAATGTGTAAAATGTAAAGCTAAACAACGTTTGTCCAACAGTTGACTCACAATTATTTGGAGGGATGGAGGGCTAGAGGGGTGAAGAGGTGGAGGAGTTGAGTACCTATTGAGAATTTTAATCTATAATGTGCACAATGTAAAGGTAAACAACGTTTGCCCAACAGTTAACACAATTATTCGGAAGAGTGGAAAAGTGGAGGTATGGAGAGGTGGAGGGGTGGTGGGGTTGGTTGCCTTTGAGAATTTTAATCCATAATGGGTAATTGTAAAACTAGATAACGTCTGCCCAACAGTTGACTCACAATTATTTGGAGGAATTGAGAGGTGGAGAAGTGAGAAGTGGAAGGATGCCTTTTGAGAATTTTAATCTATAATGTGTAAAATGTAAAGCTAGACAACGTTTGCCCAACAGTTGAAGTACTAATAAAATAATTCGTCTAATCATAAAAGCAAAGGGGCGCAGTGAAGGGTATTTTAACATATATATTATTATTATTATTCCGTCACTTTTTAATAATAAATTTCCTCCATTTTATGCGGTTAAAATAATATTAAATATTTTAATTGTTATTATCTTTATAAAAATGTTTATCATTATTTGTGCAGTGGCAATAAATCTAGGGTATATATTTGGTAATTTCAGAGGACGAAGCCGAAGATGTTCATGCAACCTAAACCTTTGGGTTTAGGCGTTGCTTCAGCAATGCAGCTTGTCTATTATGAGTAAATTAAACCACAATGGCTGAACGCAAAATAATTCGTACAGTTACCCAAGAAATTGAGGACGAATACTATTTAGGGTTTTGAATCTAAAGGTAATAAAATGTATAAAAAGACAACGTTCACTTAAAGGTTGATTTCCGCATTTTAAGATTAAGTTTTTATATTTCAGAGAAATCTGGGTTGATTAAAAACTCTTTTTAAATGTGTCTTTTACGAATTTAGATCAGGCATTTTGTTAAATAAATTATAAGTTAACTTATTCTTGAAGTCTACTCTATTTTTATTTATTTATATAAAAGTTCACATCTTACGGGCATTGCCCTATATACTAAGAGAGGAATTTTTCAAGGTAGTATATATATATATATATATATATATATATATATATATATATATATATATATATATATATATATATATATATATATATATATATATATATATATATATATATATATATATATATATATATATATATATATATATATATATATATATATATATATATATATATATATATATATATATATATATATATATATATATATATATATATATATATATATATATATATATATATATATATATATATATATATATATATATATATATATATATATATATATATTTGTGTGTGTGTGTGTGTGTGTAGGTGTGTGTGTGTGTGAGTGGGATCGAACTGGCACCCTCAATCACGTGAGTTAATCACTCTACCGTTTGTAACACGGTAGACAGTAACAAGGCTTCAATCAGACTATCATGTGTTACAGTCGTCTTTCCAATCATAATAATAATAATAATAATAATAATAATAATAATAATAATAATAATAATAATAATAATAATAATAATAATAATAATAATAATAATAATAATAATAATAATAATAATAATAATCTGAAAACAATATGAAAAAGAATGTCATTTTCTTTATTTCTTAATACAAGAATCATAACATATCTCAATGAGAAAAGTTACACCAATTTATACATTCTCCTTAATTTGATAATAAGGAAAATAGTACTAATACTAATACTAATAAATAATAATAATAATAATAATAATAATAATAATAATAATAATAATAATAATAATAATAAAATAAAAATAATAATAATTTTAATATTAAAAATTGTAATAATACTTTGAATTATATTAGTTACTTCTTTTTTATTGTTTAAACTCTGGTGAGCACAGGCCAGAGGCCTACTAACATTCCATGAGAGTTTGGGGTAAAATCGGGAAGCTGGTCAGATTATGGGGCCGACATGTCCTGATACACGGTGTTTGAAGGTGTGCAAGTCATAGGAAATTGGGAGAAAAGATAAATGGAGTGTGTTCCTGAATTTACCAGCAGAGTACATGTAAGATTCAGCATAGCAGTTAAGTCTGGGATCAGAGAGTTGAACAGGGAAAGGGTGAGACTGTGTAGAATGGCGTGTCTCACGAGCCCTTCTTAATGGAGGAGGAATGCAACGAGAGAGTTCAGAAGAGCAGTGTCCATTGAAATAGTGATAGTATAAAGAGACTGATGCAACAATTCGACGGGCAGAAAGAGATTATAGAGAATTAGTGAGAATAAGAGAGTTGATAAGACGAAAAGCCCTAGACTCCATCTTTTCAAGAAAAGCTGTATGAGTGAAACTATCTCAGATGTGTGATGCGTACTCCATACAGGGACGAATAACACCCCTCTTTATAGAGCAAGCGACTGTGGTGAAGTGATGAAATTCTGAAGGCGGCTCAGTACACCCAACCTCTTAGAAGCTTGTTTAGAAAGAGAAGTAATGTGATCTTTCCAAAAAAGATCACGAGAAAAAGAGACACCAAGAATATTAAGGAGAGATGAAGGTTTGAATTGTGAAGAAGATATCGTAATTGTGTGGAAGATTGTATCGAGTAGAGAGATGGAAGAATTTATCTGTGGTGGCATTGAAAATGACCATGTTTTCTCTGCCTTAATTTGAAATATAAAATAGATTAGAGGTTAGTTGCTCCAAGACTACCTTCCTTGCGTCTACTAACTGCTGTTGGGAGGGACACCTTTCAAATTGAGAAGAGTAATGAAGGGTGGATTCATCTGCAAAGGAGTGGATAAGAGATGAAGTAACAGATAAAAGTTTATTAATGAAAAGCAAAAAAAAAAAAAAAGTGTTGGAGATAGGAAAGAACCCTGAGGAACACCACTATTAATAGATTTAAAGGAAGAACGGTGGCCGTCTGCAACAGCTGCTATAGAACGACCGGAAAGGAAATTAGAGAAAAGAATAGATACCGAAAGAGGGAAGTTTAGCAATCAAAGCTTTGTGCCAGATTCTATCGAAGGCTTTCGATATATCCAGCGCGACAGCAAAAGATTCACGGAAATGCCGAAGAGCGAAGGACCAAGAGTCAGAGAGAAGGGAAAGATCACAAGTAGAGCGCTTCTTACGAAAGCCATACTGGCGATCTGAGATAAGATTAGAAGAATTGAGATGTTTACAAATCTTCCTGTTGAAGATAGATTCAAAAACTTCAAATTATTTGAAATTACATTAAAATAATAATAATAATTTTATATTAAAACTACAATGCGTCAAGATAGGAATAAGAACTCCATGATTATTATAACTACATTTACATAAAATTATAATAATAATTACTGCTTAATCGTTCTTTTTAATTATAAAGTAAATTCTGTAAATTTTAATAAAAATAATTACACTGAAATAGTAATAATTCCTCGATTATTTTATATATTCATTTACATCGAAAAAATAATAATCTATTAAAATAATATCTAATGTACTGAATACTTAAATTTATAATTATAATTGCATAAAAATAATAATTTCTCCATAATCATAACTATATTTTATAAATGAAATGCTAATCGATGAATTATAATTATATAATAATAATAATTATTGTAATTATAATAATAATTATAATAATAATAATTATAATAATAATTATAATTATAATAATAATTATAATAATAATTATAATTATAATTATAATAATAATTATGATAATAATAATAAAATCTTTGATCATTTTAATAAATATGTTTATAAAGAAGGAGTAATTATTGTTTAATAAATAATTATAAAGTGATTCCCTTATAATTATTATTTCATCAATTTCTGATCAGTTAATAATTATAAAGCGATTAAGTTATTACTAAGTAATTAAAATTATAAATAAAATTACATCGAAATAGTAATAATTCGTTGATCATATAATAATTACATTTAAATAAAAAGTAATAATCACTTACAATTTATAATTCTATCAATTACCGAGTACTTAAAAATTATTAATTAATAATTATTAGTTTAGTTAAAAATTATTATTTTCTATTGTTTTACATTATTTGATAATAACAATAATAATAATTACTCAATAATTATAACTATTGAATAATTTTTAAATAATTAAAATTATAATATAATTACATCGAAATAGTAATAATTCTTTGATGATTTTAAGTGCATTAGAATCGAAAGAGTAATAATCGTTTAACAATTATTATTCCATCACTGAATAATTATAAAGTAATTAATTACTAAATAATTTATATAAAATTACCTTGGAATAGTAAGGATTCCTTGGTCATTGTAACTACATTAACATCGAAGGAGTAATAATCGCTTAATAATTATTATTCTATCAATTAATGATCACAATAATTATATAATAATTAAAAAATTGCTTAATAAAATTATAAATAAAATTACATGGAGACAGTAATAATTCGTTAATCATTAAGGTAACTAAATCTATATCGAAAGAGTAATAATCGCTAAATTATTATTATTCCATCAATAATTATCACTGAATAATTATAAAAAATACAAAATTATTAAGAAGTGAATAATTATAAATATAAATAAAATTACATGGAGATAGTAATAATTCCATGATTATTATTATAAGTAAATTTAAATCAAAAGAGTAATAATCGCTACATCATTATTATTCCATCAATAACTGATCACTGAATAATTATAAAATTACAAAATAATTAAAAAAGTAAATAATAATAATTATAAATAAATTACATGGAGATAGTAAAATTTCCATGATTATTATGATAAGTAAATTTAAATGGAAAGAGTAATAATCGCTAAATCATTATCCTTGATGCACAAGAGATTTACCAATAAAATCGGACGAGAAAATATGTAAAATAATCATCATAGTTTTAAAGCTAATCAAATCCCACAGATAAGAATGGCGTCACGTTCAGGGATTTTGTTCGGATGCGGACAATCTCCTCTTCCCTTTCCCCCCCCCCCATCCCACTTAACTCTCCCTTCCTCTCCTTTCCCCCTTTCTCTGTCCCTCCCTCTCACCCATCGCCCTACTCCTTTTCTTTCTGCGTTTCTTCCTTCTCAATGGTATATGTAAATTTTATTTCAAACTTTTCATCAATCTCTCATATATTAATATTAATTTGCATATATATTATATACAGTATATATATATATATATATATATATATATATATATATATATATATATATATATATATATATATATA
>SEYY01013960.1:85000-92500 GCA_009176605.1 Armadillidium nasatum | reverse complement strand
ATATAATATTAATAATATTAATAATAATATAATTTAATAATAATAATAATTAATAATTTAATAATAATAATAATAATAATATTTAAATAATAATATAATAATAATAATAATAATAATAATAAATAATAATAAATAAAAATATAATAATAATAATAATAATAAATTTTAGTAATAATAATAATATTTTGACAACAATAATTATAATAAAATGACTAAGCTATTAATTTTGCGATAATAAAATATTTAATAATAATAATAATAATAAATATAATAAACATAATAAATAATAATAAATAATAATTAATAAAAATAATATAATAATAATATAATAATAATATAATAATATTAATTTTTGAATTAATCAATTTAATTTATGCTTTTTTAATAATAATTAATTTTCACCAGTAATTGCAATAATTCCGAAAATAATTAATGTGAATAATATAATAATAATAATAATAATAATAATAATAATAATAATAATAATAATAATAATAATAATAATAATAATAATAATAATAATAATAATAATGATGATAATGATGATGATGATAATGATGATGATAATGATGATGATGATGATGATGATGATGATGATGATGATGATGATGATGATGATAATGTGATGATGATGATGATAATGATGATGATATGATGATGATGATGATGATGATGATGATGATGATGATGATGATGATGATGATAATGAAGTTGATGATGATGATGATGATGATAATAGATGATGATGATGATGATGATGATGATGATGATGATGATGATGATGAATGATGATGATGATGATGATGATGATGATGATGATGATGATGATGATGATGATGATGATGATGATGATAATGATGATGATGATGATGATGATGATGATGATGATGATGATGATGATGATGATGATGATGATGATGATGATGATGATGATGATGATGATGATGATGATGATGATGATGATGATGATGATGATGATGATGATGATGATGATGATGATGATGATGATGATGATGATGATGATGATGATAATGATGATGATGATGATGATGATGATGATGATGATGATGATGATGATGATGATGATGATGATGATGATGATGATGATGATGATGATGATGATGATGATGATGATGATGATGATGATGATGAATGATGATGATGATGATGATGATGATGATGATGATGATGATGATGATAATGATGATAATGATGTATACATAAGGAAACGCTTCGCGGTATTCATTTACGTACTCGACTTCAAAAACAATAGAACTTTCATGCATGAGCGTCACGTGCTTAAGCAACGCTGAAGGAAGAAAATTTTTAATAAAAGATAAAAAAAAAATATAAACAAAAATGAAAAAGGGAAAAAACATTTTTAAAAAAAAGTCTTTTCCTTTTTCTGTTTTAATAAAGCCTTTTCCTGAAAACAAAATCTTTTTTAAAAATGTCTTTTCGAAGCGAAAGAGAGAGAGAGAAGAGAGAGAGAGAGAGAGAGAGAGAGAGAGAGAGAGAGAGAGAGAGAGAGAGAGAGAGAGAGAGAGAGAGAGAGAGAGAGAGAGAGAGAGAAGTAATTAACTATTTTTGGAATGAAGTTGTTGGTATTCTTCCAAAACATAATGAGCATTGTTGGAATAATGAGAAGATCATGAGCGTAAGAATGGGAAACCTGCTCATTATATTCATAAGGAGAATAGCGAAAGTCAAACTTTCATTATAATTAAATGACCTTCCATAATAATGATGACGTCACTAAAAGAGATGTGCCAGGTTGTCAAATGCTTTTATTATGGACATAACTATAATAAAGACTCATTAAAGATTGCCAAAACTTGTTTATTTATGAATAAACGTGCCTAGATTTTGAATTTCGCTTTAATTAGCTTACGTCTAACATTTTTGCCATAGTATATGAAAAACAAACATGTTAAAACGATAACATAACCATTCGTGTTCAAACATGTTAAAATGAAATGACAGTTATTTGTGACCAAAGAAAATGAAATGAAAATGTTAGATGTTCATTTAACATATAATATTGATCGCTCTCAATAATTCTTTTTCAAGAGTAATTAAATTTTATTAACCTGAATAATTCTTGTCCAAACATGTTAAAAGGCTCTTTGAAAATAAGAATAATGAAATGAGATTAATTGAGTTTGGTCTGTTTTCTGCGGAAAACAAATTTCTAAAAATGGATATGATGCAGGTTGATAAAACTATCATTCTTTACACTACTGAAGGAGGAGATAACTCTTTCCACTAGACCATGATATGAACACTAGAGGTCATTATATGAAATAAAAATTCACTTATATTGGATTTGAGAAAATAAATATTTGCATAGTAACAGTTTTTAATTTCTGGAATGTCAAAGCTTGAGACCCGTGACTACTTAGGAATTTGGTCCTGCATGCGTATGAGCAAATGAAATAAATTATGAAACGAATATGAATTTTTTTTTTGTCGTATTTTTTTATCTTGATTGTGTTGATTTTTTAGCATTTGATAGTAGTGTTGCTTTGAATAGTGGTTCTCATATACTCTGAAATGTTGAGAGCCAGTAACCTAATTGGGTTATGAACATTTGCTTTTTTTCTCCTAGCTTCAGCTGCATTTACTACGAACTGATATACTATATAGTTGTAGTGTTAAAATAACATCATGTTAAGTTTTCATCAAAGATAGTGACTTTGTATGCGGTAGTCTTACTTTTAACTTACATTACATACACGGAGCGATGAGATGTGAATGTCTATGATAGACCAATATGGTTTCTTATTGTCTCATTTATTCTTATGTTTTCATTTTCCAACAAAGAAGAACATTCAAATCCGAACAAATTATAATGTAAAACATATTAAAAATAAAAAGAAATTAATTCTTGCCGAAACATGTAAAAATGAAAGAGACAATATGTTGCCATATTATCTAAATACGTTTTCAGAACACGACCTTCAGACAACAATAAATGAAAACTGATAAAATCTTTGAATGAAGTTAATGGAAGACCAAAATGAAAGATAGAAAGATTATAAGAATACCAAATTGCCAAATTCCACTTTTTAATTTAAATCTTTGAAAAGAAATTTGGCAAAGTTGCTTCAAATAATATTGGAATAACGACTTTTCGGAAATTTAAAAAAAAATCATTTTTTATTAGAGATTTATTTGTTGCTAGAATCTTTTTCCATTTTCTATTTAATTATTTCCAATTTTTTACACACACTTTAAGTATTAGCTCCAGCAAAATACACACATACACACACACACACACACACACACACATATATATATATATATATATATATATATATATATATATATATATATATATATATATATATATATATATATATATATATATGCTCATAAAATAAAATAATACAACTAAATAAAAAATAAAATAAATAAATAGATAAATAAAGGTTGAATTAAGAGAAAAAATTTGGAAGAGAGAGAGAGAGAGAGAGAGAGAGAGAGAGAGAGAGAGAGAGAGAGAGAGAGAGAGAGAGAGAGAGAGAGAGAGAGAGAGAGAGAGAGAGAGAGAGAGAGAGAGAATGAAAGAGGAAGAGAAAGAGAGAATGAGAGAGAAGAGAGAAAGAGAGAGAGAGAAGAGGAGGAGGAGAGAGAGAGAATCAGAGAGTAAGAGAGAGGAAGAGAGAGAGAATGAGAGAGGAAGAGGGAAAGAGAGAATGAGAGAGTAAGAGAGAGGAAGACGGAGAGAGAGAGAAAAAAGAGAGAGATTTAGAGAGAGAGTAAGAGAGAGGAAGAGAGAGAGAAAGAGAGAGAGAGAGAAGAGAGAGAGGAAAAGAGAGAAGAGGGAGAGAGAGAGAGAGATAGAGAAGAGAGGAAGAGAGAGAGAATGAGAGAGGAAGAGAGAGAATGAGAGGAGAGAGAGAGAGAGAGAAAGAGAGAGAGAATGAGAGAGGAAGAGAGAGAAGAAGAGAGAGAGAGAGAGAGAAAGAGAGAAAGAGAGAGAGAGAAAGAGAATGAAAGAGAGAGAAAGAGAGGAAGAGAGAGGAAGACGGAGAGAGAGAGTGAGAGAGAGAGAGAGAAAGAGAGGAAGAGAGAGAGAGAATGAGAGAGGAGGAGAGAGAGAGAGAAGAGAGAGAAGAGAGAGAGAGAGAGAGAGAGAGAGAGAGAGAGAGAGAGATGAGAGAGAGAGGAGAGAGAGAGAGAGCAAGAGAGAGAGGAAAGATCAAGTGCGAATTGAATTTCTTTAAACGAATAAAGTATTATACGAAGAAATTCGCTGAAATTCCATTTAAAAATTTCTTATGCAAATTTCGCTTCCTTCGAAGGATAAAAAGGCAAAAAATTAACATATAAAAATATGTTTTTTATTTCATTTTTATTTTATTTTATTTTATTTTTAGGAATCGATCCAAATTTAAAATCGGTTTTGAAGCAAAAACAAATATTGTTACAAATAAATTTTCAGGACTCCAATCAAACCAATTTCGTCCTCCCCCCTCTTCCCTCCTTTCTCTACCTCCCTTCCCCCTCTCCGCCTCCTCTCCCTCTCCCTCTCCCTCACTATTAACGTTTCTGTTCTTTTTTCCTTCCTGTTTGGGTTGTTAAATAAATATATGTATGTTGATCTCTTTCAAATATTGCGTTCAAATTTGCATATAACATATATATGATATATATATATATATATATATATATATATATATATATATATATATATATATATATATATATATATATATATATATATATATATATATATATATATATATATATATATATATTACCCATCACCGTCTTTTATTAACTGCGGAAAAGTATCAGTTGTTATCCGGAATGTTGAAGCACTTGTTATCCTTTTGACTTTACAAGTATTCAGATTGTTTCAGGTTGTTGAAGTACTTGTAACTATTAATGAAGCGTCCCATATGCTTCTCCAAGTGGTCCTTGTGTCGACTATTTCCTTCATTTTTATTAATGCTCTTTCTTATTAATAGGTCATTTGCTGCAGCAAGCAACCTTCATTTCGATTTGCTTCTTCCCTTATTTAGTATCAGTTGAGAAGTATCATTCAGACATAAAAAACTTGCTCCTTCCATTATTTAGCATCACTTGAGAAGTACCATTCATACATTAAAAAAACTTGCCCCTTCTCTTATTTAGCATCACTTGAGAGGTATCATTAAGACATAAAAAACTTGCCCCTTCCCTTATTTAGTATCATTTGAGAAGTATCATTCAGACATAAAAACCTTGCCCCTTCCCTTTTTAGTATCCCTTGAGAAGTATCATTCAGACATAAAAACTTGCCCCTTCCCTTATTTAGTATCACTTGAGAAGTATCATTCACACACACAAAAAAAACTTGCCACTTCCCTTATTTAGTATCAGTTGAGAAGTATCATTCAGACAAAAAAAACTTGCCCCTTCCCTTTTTAGTATCCCTTGAGAAGTATCATTCAGACATAAAAACTTGCCCCTTCCCTTATTTAGTATCGCTTAAGAAGTATCATTCAGACATAAAAAACTGGCCCCTTCTCTTTCTTAGTATCACTTGAGAAGTATCATTCAGACATAAAAAAAAACTTGCTCCTTCCCTTTTTAGTATCCCTTGAGAAGTATCATTCAGACATAAAAAACGTGCCCCTTCCCTTTTTAGTATCCCTTGAGAAGTATCATTCGGACATAAAAAACTTGCCCCTTTCCTTATTTAGTATCACTTGAGAAGTATCATTCAGACAAAAAAAAAAAATTGCCACTTCTTTTATTTAGCATCACTTGAGAAGTATCATTCAGACATAAAAAACTTGCCCCTTCCCTTTTTAGTATCCCTTGAGAAGTATCATTCAGACATAAAAACTTGCCCCTTCCCTTATTTAGTATCACTTGAGAAGTATCATTCAGACATAAAAACCTTGCCCCTTCCCTTTTTAGTATCCCTTGAGAAGTATCATTCAGACATAAAAACTTGCTCTTTCCCTTATTTAGTATCGCTTAAGAAGTATCATTCAGACATAAAAAACTGGCCCCTTCCCTTTCTTAGTATCACTTGAGAAGTATCATTCAGACATAAAAACTTGCCCCTTCCCTTATTTAGTATCTCTTCAGAAATATTATTCAGAGATAAAAATCGTTTTAGTCATTCTGTTACGATTTATTATAATCACATATCCATACAATCTCAGTACTCCTTGATTTGCTCTTTTCAATAGAAATCTCTTCTAGCGGTGCTTTATCTTTTATCTTTGCATATTGAATTTTCCTCTTCTCTTTATTTGTCACAGATATCTCTTAAGACTTTCATTGCCTGAACGAAAATTGATTTTCATCATCCTAGAATCTAATGTCAATTTTTTATGTCAATAAAGAACAGTTCGAACAAATACTCTGAAATAATTTAATTTTCACTTTCCAAGATAAAATTCTCATTTCCCCATTTCTCTAACATTACTTAAAACTTTTTCTTTCTCCTCAGCAAGATTATGATATGTTTCTTTCTTCCTTCAAAAAGTATAAAATCCGAAGTATCTACAGACTAGGCCTACCGTTAAGCTTTCCCATTCCTCCTTTGTGTTTTCCAAATAGCATTAAACATCGTCTACTTTTAGCTTTGAACTGATCTTCATAACTTTACTTTTGAAGGATTTCTTTTTAGTCACTTTCTTTGCATCACGCGTTCAAACTCAAATACTCTACTGAGTAAGCCACCAACAGACTATCGTCAGCAAGTACTAAAATGTCAGTCTCCCAGTTACCTTCATGTTACCACACAAATCAAATCTCTACCTAATTCTATCCATATCCTTAACTATACTATCCGTAAAGATGTTAGATAACCAAGGAAATTAAGAAAACCCTCTTTTAGACCTATTCCACCTCTAAACTACTTCGCTTCCCTTAAGTATTCCTTACTTCATAATCTTCCACTACTCTTCACAACTTCCCTCTTCGATCTCTGCCGTACAATTTTACAAATCAAGAATACATACAAAAAAAGTGTTTTTTTCTCTCTGAATTTCTCTGTTTGTATTTTTTCAAAGTAAACAGCTGATCTACACATCCTCGTCGACCAACCCTAAAACAACATTGTTTTATGATTATATCAGCTATGATTAAACAATATGATTATAGCAGCTATATATTCTTAACTTTATATATTTTCGTTCGTCCGAGCTACATATTACATTCAGTAACCTTATTTATGTGTAATTTTTGTCACCTTAGAAATGTAACAAACTTGATAGGAAATTTCAAACAGGGCAAAAAAAAATTTGATGTAGTTAAATCTCTGTATATTTATATCAAAACAAACTAAAATTAAAATTAAAATAAACAAAAATTGAGAAAAAGAATTGTTTTGTTACTCCTCAGCTTTGAAAATTAATTTCAAATTTTACAATTTTTGATAATAATTATTTAAAAGATGGGTGGAGTCTCATACCACAAAGTAACTAATGTACGGTGGGTTTTATATTTAATACACTGGATCAAGATAGGAATCTTAATTAACAATTTTATGGT
>SEYY01013960.1:60000-82500 GCA_009176605.1 Armadillidium nasatum | reverse complement strand
ATATATATATATATTACTACGATATTGATCTGAGAGAGACAAAATTAGATGGGATAGCAACTCTAACCTAACCTAACCTAACCTAACCTAACCTAACCAACTCCAACCTAACCTAACATAAACTAACCTAGTGAATATCGATATATAGAAAATGAGATAAAGATAAAATGGGTGTTGTGAGGTCACTGGAAACAGAAAACCATGTAATAGAAAAAGAAATGTTCATTGAGAGCTCAAGTGAGGAAAAGCTTTTCAAATTGGTTAATTTGAATAAGGAAAATGGCGACTGGAAAGGATGGCTTCAGAAAATGAACATATTCAGTTTGGGTCGAAGGCAAGAGAAAATCAAAAGGGAGGTGTGGGTGAAAAGGGGAAAAGGGGGAAAGGGAGAAGTGGGTGAAAAGGAGAAAATGGGGAAATGGAGGAGTGGGTGAAAAGACGTCAAGGGGAGGTGGTGAAGTGGTGAAGTATGATGGTAAGATGGAAATTGAGTAGAAGGGACTTGACACGAGATCCACTTAAATTATAAAGTGCTATAATAATAATAATAATAATAATAATAATAATAATAATAATAATAATAATAATAATAATAATAATACAAGTTGAAGTAATTTTAATAAGTAATTATGATAATAATACTAGCAGTAGAAATAATATTAATGATAATAATAATACTAGTAGTAGAAATAATATTAATGATAATAATAATACTAGTAGTAGATATAATAATATAATAATAATAATAATAATAATAATAATTTTAATAATAATAATAATATTTCAGGTAGAAGTAATTTTAATAAGCAAAAATATTTTCTTAAGAGTAAATAAATACTTTTATTAATTCTAGCAGCAGAATTTATAATAATAATAATAATAATAATAATAATAATAATAATAATAATAATAATAATAATAATAATAATAATAATAATAATAATAATAATAATAATAATAATAATAATAATAATAAAATTATTTTGATAACCATTTTGTTCGTGTTATTATTACCATTGGAAATAATTCGTACGAAAATTTGAGAAGATGAATGAAATGGAAACCTGCCAGACGCACGATGTCCTTTTCCAAGAAAATGATTAAATTTCATTTGGGCTTTGACAAATTTTTGTCTCGAAAATCTCATTACCAATAAATATCAAATTTTCATATGTAAACATTAATAGTTTTTGAAAGTTTTTTTTATAAAGAATATTTAAAAATATTATATATATATATATATATATATATATATATATATATATATATATATATATATATATATATATATATATATATATATATATATATATATATATATATATATATATATATATATATATATATATATATATATATATATATATATATTAAAGGGTTCTATTCCGCCTACCGGATGTTGAAAAAAAAAAAAAAATTCCGAGAAAATAATATTTAGTATTTAGGTATTTTTATTTTACATCTCCTCCTGTGGGCAAAGACAAGAGACCTACCAATATTCACCGGAGTTCTGAAACTAACAGGTCCTTGTCGTTAAAGGCCGACATGATCTGATACACGGCGTTTAAAAGTTTGCAAGTCAAAGGAAGTTGGGAAACAGATAAAGAGAGTGTGTTCCAGACTTTAACAGTAGAGTATATGTAAAATTGAGCATAGCGGTTAAGTTTAGGGTCAGAGAGTTGGACAGAGAAAGGGTGAAACTGAATAGAAAGTCGTGTCTCACGAGCCATTCTCATTGTAGAAGTAAACGACGAGAGAGTTCAGAAGAGTAGTGTCCGTTGTTATAGCGATAGTATAGAGAAAGTGACGCAACAATTCGACGGATAGAAAGAGATTGGATAGAGTTAGTGAAAGCAAAAGAGTTTATAAGACGAAAGACCCTAGACTCCACCTTTTCGCGAAGAGCTGCATATGTGGAACCACCCCAGATGTGCGAGGAGTACTCCATACAGGGGTGAACATCCCCTCCTATAAAAAGCAAGCAACTTTTCTTTTCGAATTTAGAATCGAAGTATATAAAAAAAAAGATCATGAACTTTTCTCTTTAAATATAGTTAAACTTTACAATTTAGAATGATATTCAGTCTACTTATATTGTTCCAATCTATTTTCATTATTATTCTAAATTCATTTGGTTGTTTACCCTTTGAAGTATAAATTGTCCAAGGTAAGCATATTTAATGATTTGTTCAAGGATTGAGCTGTTTACTCTTGTTTGTTGTCTATCTTTGTGTTAAGGAACATTTCTTTGGTATTGGTCTAGTTCAATTTTAATCCAGTATTATGATAATTCTATCAAGCTATCCTACACTAGTTTGTAATTCTTCATGGTCTGATGTTAACATTTTGCCTTTGTATTTCTGTTAGAAGTTGATGTATGTGATATTTGTTTCTTTCTTCTTTGAGTGATTTATTTTATCTTGTGTGTTTGATCAGTTCTTCGTTAAATGTACTTGTATCTTCTCTGGGGTGTCTGTTAATAAAGTTATTTTAAATCACTCTATTCCATTCTCCCACGAAATATTCCTTATTTATTCATGATTCTTTTATTTATCAGAGTTCTATTATCTTCTGGTTAGTTTTTCATTTTATTTTGTGGTATCGTTAGTAGTATATGTAGCGCTATTGACGGATGTCAGATTTAGCTACCTCGAAAAAAATCTGCCAACCTAAGCCAAAACGGGATTTTGATTTGCAATGCAAATCACTCCGCTCAAATTGACCTCACGCTCTTTCCTGACACCATTTTGGGGAGTTCAACCCATTGAAATTGGCCTCAAGTCTGGGGAAGGGGCCCGAAAATGGAATCAGGAAGTTGCCTGAGTTTTCAAAATCGCTGCGTTCACCTCACTTTCTTTCCTGACCATTTTCTTTGCGGTTCAGTTCGGCTGGAGGACTCGAATCCGGGTGTCTAGGGTCCGTGAACCGACAAAGAAAATGTCAGGAGGTCCCTGAGAATGCAGGATTGCACGCAAATGCAGAAAAGACCGTTAGGGACAGGTTGCCAGATTTTTTTCGAGGTAGCTAAATCTGACACCCGTCAATAGCGCTACATATACTACTATCGTTAATGCAAAGATTTAAGTTCTGTCTATTTTAAGTAATGCTATTTGCTTTTTATGTTCAGTTAATTGACCTCGTAAAATGTTAAATCTCTTTGTAAGAAATAATCTAAATTTTTTTTCTCTTTCTCAGTTCTTAAATCGACTGATGGGCTTCTAAGTCTCATAATATTTACTGTTTCTCATTTTTAATCTAATTTATTTTTATATATTTGGTCATGATTTCATGTATTGACTTTATTTAATATTCATATACTTCGAAGAAATTTATATTGTAAGTCAAGATCTATCCGAATATATATATATAATATATATATATATATATATATATATATATATATATATATATATATATATATATATATATATATATATATATATATATATATATATATATATATATATATATATATATATATATATATATATATATATATATATATATATATATATATATATATATATATATATATATAAACTTAAATAAAAAGATAAAAAAGATAGATAGATAAAGATAGAGAGAGAGAAAGAGAGAAAGAGTGAGTGAGGGAGAGAGAAAGAGAGAAAGAGTGAGTGAGGGAGAGAAAAAGAGTTAGAGAGAGAGAGAGAGAGAGAGAGAGAGAGAGAGAGAGAGAGAGAGAGAGAGAGAGAGAGAGAGAGAGAGAGAGAGAGAGAGAAATGAACAGAAGCAAGAATAAATAAAATAAAACAAAGTTAAATGCGATGCATTAACTATACGACTTTTTATTTTCCAAGTCTGTTCGGCCCTTTAATTGCACACTCATTAAAAAAGAACTTAACAGTTATAGGAGCTTGGGGGTGGGGGATATAGGAAAAAGACTGGAAGAGGAAGGGGAGGGGGAGAGTTTTACTCCATTATTTAAAGTGTCTCTCTTGAAAGACTATTAATATTATGCAAAAATAGGTTACCTTTTAACACTAATTTCATCTATTATATAAAATGACATAGACGAAAGTAAGATGAAGGCCATTAAAAAGAGAAAATGAAACAAAAGAGAGAGAAATAATGGAGGAATGGAAGAGTGAAAGAGAGGAAGAGAGTGTAGGGAGAGTGAGAAATAGGAAGCAAAATTGGGAAAAGAAGAGATGGGGAAAGGTAAGGAGAAAAGGGTAAGAGAGCATAGAGAGAGGGAGAAAAAGAAAGAGTGAAAAAAGAAGAGGAAGAATGAGACATTGAGAAAGAAATATAGTGAGAATGGGAAAGAGAGAGAGAGAGAGATAAGGAAAGAAAGAAGAGGAGACACATTGTGAGAGATAAGATGAGGAGGGAGAGAAATATTAAAGAGAGCAAAGAAATTTGAGAGAGGGAGATACTGAGAGAAAGAGAGAGAGAGAAAATGGGAAGAAACAGTGTGAGAGAGGGAAAGTGAAGGGGAAGAGAGGGAGAGAGAGAGAGAGAGAGAGAGAGAGAGAGAGAGAGAGAGAGAGAGAGAGAGAGAGAGAGAGAGAGAGATTTAATTTGCCAAATGATAAAAGGAATTTTTTAGTGAAGATAAATATTGTATAATGTACTGAAAATGACCTAAACAAATAAAAAAAAAATAAAACGAAATAAATAAACTTTGTAAAAGTTTTTAATTTCATTTTTTGAAAATTGCAACTTTCAAATATTTATTAAATGTAAATTTGATAAAACTTCGAACAAAATATAAAACTTTGATATATATATATATATATATATATATATATATATATATATATATATATATATATATATATATATATATATATATATATATATATATATATATATATATATATATATATATATATATATATAATATATATATATATATATATATATATATATATATATAATATATATATATATATATATATATATATATATATATATATATATATATATATATATATATATATATATATATATATATATATATATATATATATATATATATATATATATATATATATATATATATATATATATATATATATATATACTAACAGTGGGAAAACATAGAGGCCCACAAGCAGTTTGTTCCCCAGTGTTGGGAAGTTCAATTTCAAATCCCATTTATCAATGGCCTACATGACCCGATGGAATAGGTAACATAGAGGAAGAAATTGTGTTTGAGGCTTTACGAGCGGTAAGGAAATCAGAAAGAATAATATAGAGAGAGGGATACTGAAATAGAGAAGCATGAAAATGAAAGTTTCGTGTTAAACTCTTTAGAAATCTTGATATATCTTGCGCCACAGCAAATGATTCATCTAAATGCAGTAAAACATAGGTTCAAGAATCAGAGAGAAGGAAAGATCGTCAGTAGAGCAATCATTATAAATGTCATATTGGCTGTCAGAAATAAGATTGAAAGAATTAAAACGTTTTCAAGTCTTACTCTTAATAATAGATCCAGAAAGTTCGAAAAGAAAGGAGGTTAATTAAAGGAATAGTATCAAAATTTAGAGAATTGAGAGAAGTCCCAGTTCTTCAACACAACATAAATGAATGTACACCTTCAGGAGGGAGGAAAGATTGAAGAAAGGCAGAGTGCACGCTCAGAAGCACAAGTATTAAGAGCCACAAGAGTGATAATTTCAGTATCAAAAGACTTCTTAGTGTTTAGGGACAGAAAGGTTTTGAGTGGAGCCTTTCTGCTCATGCTCCACCAAAGACATTTCTGTTCTTGAGCATGAGTTTAAAGAGCGGAACAGTAAGGTCGTGGTCAAACTAGTAGTGGGGAGCCTAACTCAGATCCTGGGAGAGAAAAGGTCTTGAGTGGAGACAGGCAGAGCAGAAAGGTCTTTGTTGGAGCCTAAGCCTAAGAAGCGGAGCAGTAAGGAGCAAAATTTATATTACTATATAATAAAGGGCTTCAAGCTGATCCAGGAGTTTTAAAAACGCGAAGTTGCAGTCCGTTTTTGAGTTTTTACACTTTGTTTATATCAAATTTAGTCATAAATATCGTTACAAAAAATAAAATAAAATAAAATAAAATAAATAAATAAATAAATAAATAAATTCTATTTGTTAGTTTAAGATGACGACGGAGTGTGCGAAGCTGGTAAACAGAGAGATTATTATTATTATTATTATTATTATTATTATTATTATTATTATTATTATTATTATTATTATTATTATTATATTACAAAATTTGCTAAATTTTAATAAAAAAATATTAACTTGTTGCTAACCAGCATTTTTTTTTTTTTTTTTTTTTTTTTTTGTGACAAAAGCGATTCTAAGAAGAAGTTTTACTTTAATATTTCTCCGATTTAGTTGAATTGTAAAAGGTAATAGGAAAAATATATGAAAGAAAGACTTCGGAAAAGGCCTTTGAGAAAATGTTTTTGAAATCAGATAATTTTTTTTTTCGCAACATCCTAATCCTTCTCTAAAAGATTTTGTGTTTGTTTGTCAAATTACCTTTCTCCATTACTACCTTTCTTTCTTCCTTCTCTCTCTTCTTTCCCTTCCCTTCCCTCCCTCCCTTCTCCTTAACACTCTCATACTTCCACCATACCCTTTTTTTCCTTCTTCTTCATTTCTCATTTTCTACCTCTCTCTCTCTCTCTCTCCTTTTTTATTACCTTTATCATCTTTTTCCTCTTCTCTCCTTCCTTTATTCTCTCCTAACTCCATTTCTCTACCTCTCATTTTTTTCCTTCTTATTTCCCATTTTCCATATCTCTCTCTCTCTCTCCCTCTCTCTCTCTCTCTCTCTCTCTCTCTCTCTCTCTCTCTCTCTCTCTCTCTTTCTCCCTCTCTCTCTCTCTCTCTCTCTCTCTCTCTCTCTCTCTCTCTCTCTCTCTCTCTCTCTCTCTCTCTCTTTCTTTTCACTTTCTTTATACTCTTCCCTTCCCCCTTGATTCTCTCCTACTTCCACCCTACTCCCTCTCCCCCATATGATACGCATGGCATTTTTATCTTTAAGAAATCTCTGAGAATTGAGAAAGTTTTGAAATTTCTTGATTACCGACGTAAGAAGAAAAAATTTGTATTCAAAAGAAGTTCGAAGTGAAGAAAGGAAGCCAATGACGCTCCTGAT
Organism: Armadillidium nasatum; assembly: GCA_009176605.1. Lineage (NCBI taxonomy): Eukaryota > Metazoa > Arthropoda > Malacostraca > Isopoda > Armadillidiidae > Armadillidium > Armadillidium nasatum. The sequence continues at coordinate 75,401 of SEYY01013960.1, read as the reverse complement.
CTGAAAACGACTCAAAATTGGAACACTGCGACTCCAAAAAATGAATTCAAAAATACTTTCATAATCCAAGACGAGGAAAGTAGATTCGAATTAAGATGATGAACTTTCCTACTTTCTTATACGTAGATGTATTTTATGCTTGTTTGCGCGTTTCTTTGTCTGTTCTTTGTCATGTCGTTCATTTGTTAGTTACTCTTTGTTTTGTCACTTGTGTTACTTCAAGTTCTTTGATAACCTTTCGTTATATGAATCTTTTAATATCATTATACTTAAGTCCCTCTATTAAAAAAGTATATATATATATATATATATATATATATATATATATATATATATATATATATATATATTATATATATATATATATATATATATATATATATATATATATATATATATATATATATATATATATATATATATATATATATATATATATATATATATATATATATATAATATATATATATATATATATATATATATATATATATATATATATATATATATATCCTCTGTTGTTCAAATACCGAAGTACTCTTAATTTTCACAGCCAGAATAGAAAATTTTTGGCATGGAAGAGGTGGGGGTGGTGAGGGGGAAGCCTGTTAAATGTCGACATTCCCAGATTCGCGTCGTTTAAAGGTGAGAAGAATCAGATATAAGAGAAAGATCAGCAACAGAGTTCTTACGAAAGCGATACCAACAATCAGAGATAAGATTAAAATAATTGAGATGTTTTCAAATTTTCCTCCTGTTAAAGAAGAAATCCTTAACATAAATGAAATGTTTTCAAATCTTCTGTTAATCCAAAAACTTTAGAAAGAACAGAGATTACAGTGATAGGACGATAGCTAGATGATTAAGAGGAGTCTTTATTTCCGCCCAGGCTGAAGGTGTGCAAGTCTCTGGTAGGAAGGGATCGAAATGGAAAGACCGATACGAAATAGTTTCCTCAGATAGGGTAAAAGCTCAGAAGCGCAAGGTTTGAAATCTACAAGAGGGATACCATCGGGAACCATATACCTGCCTAACCAGGATAACCTAACCTTAAAACTACTCAAACAATCAGTTTGTGCCACAATTCAAACTTTTTAGTTGCTCAAACATACAACTGAAAAGTATGTAAGAAAATTGTTTAATCAATAATAATAATAATAAATAATAATAATAATAATAATAATAATAATAATAATAATAATAATAATAATAATAATAATAATATAATAATAATAATAATAATAATAATAATAATAATAATAATAATAATAATAATAATAATAATAATAATAATAATAATAATAATCGTATAAGTATTATCACTGGAATTTTATTTAGTAGTTTAGCAGGTGGCACTAATATAAAGCTGGTATTAATTGGGTACATGTATCCTGGTACGATTTTGATAGGGTTCTGTATTTCCATTTTGATGGGCATCATGTAGACCACAAAGGCAAAATGATATTAGACCGATGTTTTTAATTGTTTTCAGAATAATACCGGTATGTGTATGTTTGTAGTGTCTGTGTGTGCATGTACAAATATGTAGGTATGTATACTATAGCATTATTTTTGTTACATTATAAAATGTAAATTTTTAAAAAAGAAAAAAAAAGTTTGAAATAAAAAATTAGATGCGACCGAAAAAGAAAGAAAGAAACTATTTATTTACGAAACTTTTTCACCAAAACTTTTCGATTCTCATCCTTTCTTTTCTTCCTTTAATTTGATAATTATAAATTTTTTTTTCTTCCCTTTTTTTCTGTTTAGGAATAGTAGTAGTTTGTTTAGTAGTATTAGTAGTAGTAGTAATACTTCTCTTTAATTATTTTCTTCTATATATCTTTTTAACTCTTTTTATATATCTTTTCTATCGTTACCATTGTCTCTCCCTCCTTTCTACTCCTTCGCCCCATCCTCACTCCCCATTCCGTATAAGACCTGCCTCCTACTCGATCACGAGATGTAAAAAAAAAAAAACAGAGTCTTCCAACGCCGGATATAATGAAAGAACGAAGCCTCCATTAATCGTCAATCCGGCCTCTTCAAAGTCATACTAACGACTCCCATTTCATTAGCTCTACACACACTTGTCTCATGCACTAAACAAACGCAAACAAACACACCACACACTCGTGTCATGCCCTCCACAAATAAAATTATACACACACTCACTTCAAGCACTCTACAAACTTAATCATACACACAAGTTCTCCTCGTGCACTCAACAGACGCAAGCATGCACACCGCATGCGCTCACTTCATGCACTTCACAAACATAATCACAAACACACTCGTCTCTTGCATTTTACAAACGCTCATGTTACGTGCTCATCAAACATAATCATACATACACACAAGTTAGTTTCATGCACTACACAAACGGAAGGATACACACAATACACTCTCGTGACACGTACTCCCCAAACACAGTCATGCATTACACACTTGCCTCATGAATTTCATAAACACAAGGATGAACACACGTACGGTCGCCTCCTACACTACATAATCATGACATCTGCATCAAATGACAAGCTACTCAGATAACTCAACACGGTTTTTTCTCTTCCACATCACAAACACACTCTCTTTGTCTCAACGAAATGTAGGAGCGCCAATACACACACGTTTTCTCTTCCACACCACCAACACACCCCACCCGCACCTCCCGTCAAACGAACATATCTACTCTTCAAACAGCAAAAACACTGCACACCGCAAACCACAACCTCATCCATCAAACCAATAAACGAAAACCAATACACACAATAATATCAATACACACCACAAAAAACACTCCTCCTCAAAGAGAACACGCCTACCGGGCAAAAAATACATACTCTTTTCTCTGGCACGCGGCAGCCCACTCCACCAAAGAAACCCTCACGCATCTGCCATAAACTCTGCGGGGTCATGCAATAAAAGCGAATCATCCGTGAGTTGTCTAAACACAAAATAATTAAAAATAAATAAATGTCTGCTTATTATTATTATTATTATTATTATTATTATTATTATTATTATTATTATTATTATTATTATTATTATTATTAATATTATTATCATTCTTCTTCATCTTCTTCTTCTTCTTCTTCTTCTTCTTCTTCTTCTTCTTCTTATTATTATTATTATTATTATTATTATTATTATTATTATTATTATTATTATTATTATTATTATTATTATTATTATTATTATTATTATTATTATTATTATATTATTATTATTATTATTATTATTATTATATTATTATTATTATTATTTTTATTATTATTATTATTACTCTTCTTCTTATTATTATTATTATTATTATACTGGTCAACAAAAAAAAATTTTTTTTTTCTGGCATGGACTTTAAGAACAGTTTTAGACTAATTTGAGGGTGCTGAATTCGAATCTGATCTTATATTTTCTCTATCACATCAAGGTTTTTGAGTTATAGGTATATATCCCATTTTCATGAATTCCAAGAATGAATTATCCTTCTATTCAGTAGTGTAGCAAAAGAGGCAGGATTATATGGTTTACTTTCTGCCTTGTCAATGTAAAAGGTTTCAATAAGAAAAACAAGCAATATTTGAAATACCCAAGAATCCCTTCAGCTATTCGACCGGTTGCCCATAGTGAAGAAATACCTGTACCAATCTTTACTAAGCTTCCAAAAATTGATGACACAGATCTCTGCTCACCTTCTTCTAGTGATGAAGAAGACACTACAGATATTTTTCAGCCATGTGATGAAGATTGTAACAAACCAATTCTGTTTACTCAGTCGGCTTTGAATTATTTGGTTAGAGATCTTTATCTACCAAAAGAGTCTGCTGAACTGTTGGCTTCAAGACTACAAGAGAATCGAATGTTGAAACCCGGCACTAGCGTCTCATTTTATCGTAACAGGGAAGCAGAACTGCGTAAGTACTTCCATTCAGATGGCCAGCTTGTCTATTGTATTGTACTGATGTAGAAGGGCTACTTCTCTTTATGGGACTTCCAGCATATGATTCACGGGATTGGAGGCTTTTTATTGATAGTTCCAAAAGAAGTTTAAAATGTGTTCTGTTACACAATGGAAATAAGTATGCCTCTGTACCAATAGGTCATTCTGTAAAACTTAAAGAAGAATATATATAACAATATCAAGATTGTTCTTGAGAGGTTGCAATATCATGTTCATGGGTGGTTAATTTGTGTCGATTTGAAAATTGTTAACTTCCTTTTGGGTTACAGCAAAGAGGGTACACAAAATACCCCTGTTTTCTGTGTTACTGGGACAGTAGAGCTGCAGCAGAGCATTGGGTGAAAAAAGAATGGCCTCAGCGACAGAGTTTGGCATCTGGCGATAAGAATGTCATCAATGATTCTCTAGTCGATAGGAAGAACATTGTCTTTCCTCCCTTGCACTTAAAACTTGGATTGATGAAGCAGTTCGTCAGAGCTCTTGATCACAGTGGGGAATGCTTCAGCTATATATGTTCAACTTTTCCTGGTCTTAGTGAAGAGAAGAAAAAGGCTGGAATATTTGATGGACCTCAAATAAGAAGACTTATGAGAGATGCAAATTTTATCACATCAATGAATGAGACAAAAAAAGAGCTTGGAATGCATTTTGTAATGTGGTGCAAAAGTTTTCTAGGGAATAAGAAAGCAGACAACTATGAAGAGATTGTGGAAGAGCTACTAATGAGCCTGCGAGATCTTGGATGTAGAATGAGTATCAAGATTCATTATTTACACAGCCATTTGGACAATTTTCCGGAGAACCTTGGGGATGTGAGCGATGAACAAGGGGAGGGAGCGTTTTCATCAGGACATTAAAACAATGGAAGAGCGTTATCAAGGCCGCTGGGACTCACATATGATGGCGGATTATTGCTGGAGCTTGATGAGAGACAACACCCAGAAGCTGTACATCAGAGATCAGCCAAGAAAAGAAAGTTCAGATAACTGCCATTTGCCATTGATCTGTGCACTATATATATATATGTATTTTTCTATTTTCTATTTTAATTCTGTCAATATATCTGATTTGCTGTACATGAACTTTGTAATCTTTGTTTTTACTTGATTAAGAATATAAAAAATGTAGTACTAAATATCACGTGTTTTTATCGTGAAACCTTCCATATATATAGGGTGATGAGTAATTTTCATCAAAAACTGAAAAATGACATATCTTGAAATCCTGATGTGATAGACAAAAACTGAGTTCATATTCGTAATCAGGAGCCAAAATTTAGTAAGAATCTGTTTTAAAACCTTTTGCCAGAAAAATCGTGTTGACCAGTGTTATTATTATTATTATTATTATTATTATTATTATTATTATTATTATTATTATTATTATTATTATTATTATTAATTATTATTTTTATTATTATATTATTAAAAATAAAAAAAAAAAAATATTAGTATTAAATATATAATATATATATATATATATATATATATATATATATATATATATATATATATATATATATATATATATATATTATATATATATATATATATATATATATATATATATATATATATATATATATATATATATATATATAAAGATCATTCCTTCGAACTTTATAGCGAGAGGAAATATCTATTGGATTTATATAGATAACAAGAAGGATCAGAAGGATTAGAAAGATTAAATCCCAGAGAATTCAAACCAGATAGAGAAAGACACACTTCCAAGCTCAAATTTTTATAAAATTTATATGTTGGGCTCTGATATAATTATATACCATAGCGTGAACTCTCTTCTCTGTGGTGCTGCATAAAAAGGTCTATTGTATTGTATATATATATATATATATATATATATATATATATATATATATATATATATATATATATATATATATATATATATATATATATATATATATATATATATATATATATATATATATATATATATATATATATATATATATATATATATATATATATATATATATATATATATATATATATATATATATATATATATATATATATATATATATATATATTATATATATATATATATATATATATATATATATATATATATATATATATATATATATATATATATATATATATATATATATATATATATATATATATATATATATATATATATATATATATATATATATATATATATATATATATATATATATATATATATATATATATATATATATATATATATATATATATATATATATATATATATATATATATATATATATATATATATATTATATATATATATATATATATATATATATATATATATATATATATATATATATATATATATATATATATATATATATATATATATATATATATATATATATATATATATATATATATATATATATATATATTAATATATATTATATATTATATATATATATATACTATATATATATATATATATATATATATATATATTATATATATATATATATATATATTATATATATATATATATATATATATATATATATATATATATATATATATATATATATATATATATATATATATATATATATATATATATATATATATATATATATATATATATATATATATATATATATATATATATTATATATATATATATATATATATATATATATATATATATATATATATATATATATATATATATATATATATATGGGAGGCTGTGAGGAATTGGAATTGTACTTTTTACTCAAGGTGACCTAGATCAAGATTCACTTCCACTATGATAACCTTATACATAGAATTACAAGGCAATCAAACTCACTGCAACAACCAACAATATTTATTTATTATATCAGAAAATATTAATTAAGATATTTTATTATTTTAAATCACTCAGATAATAAGGCACAACAATACAAGTACCAATTATATTTTTTTAGGTATCAACACATGTATAATACAATGGCGTTCCGCCTGGTGAATTATTTCAAATCCTCTAACCGAAAAACAACCCTTCAGAACCATAGTTGCCATTTAAAATAGTTTCCAAGAAAAATTCAATTTATGAAATCTATTAAAATACATTTACAAAAAAATAAAACAAATTTAGTTATTAGGAATCTGGAGATGAGTTCATCTCATATATATAATATATATATATATATATATATATATATATATATATATATATATATATATATATATATATATATATATATATATATATATATATATATATATATATATATATATATATATATTTTATACTCAGCATCCTTTCCCACAAACGTAGGGTGTTGACTACTATAAACCACAACTGTTTCCAGCATTCATCCCCTTCACCAATCTTTTCCATTCGTTCCTGTCCTCCGTCAACCGCAAACCCTCCTCCCATCCCAGCCCCCTATCCCTCAATAACTCCTTGACCCCACTTACCCAACCTCCCCTAGGTCTTCCCTACCTCTTACACCTTCAACTTCCGATATAAACAACTTTTTAGCTAATCTCCCATCATTTATCCTACAAACATGCCCAAACCTCCTCAGCATGCTCAGTTCAGCTCTTTCAACCATACAGCTTCTCCAGGCACATTCCTCCTTTATTCTCACATTCCTGACTCTATCCCTTCTACTTACACCACATACCGCTCTCAGACCTTTCATTTCGGAAACCTCAACCTTTTTTCTTTTTCTTGCACTCGACCGCTACACCTCGTTCCCATACATGACAACCGGAACACAGAATCCTCAAGCATTTTCTTCTTTGCTTCTCTTGTCCACTTTCCTCTCTCCCAAATATCCCTCGAGCCTCCCAACACTTTCTCCATTTCTCTTATTTTATACCCTATTTAATCTAACTCACAAAATCTTCCCCCTCAAAATTCACACCCAGATATTTATAAGAATTGAGCCATTCCAATCTCTCCCTCCCCACCTTAATTAGCAGTTCATCTCCCCACCTACAACCCTCTCTTCATTCTCCCCATTTTTCATCCATAACATATAATATATATATATATATATATATATATATATATATATATTATATATATATATATATATATATATATATATATATATATATATATATATATATATATATATATATATATATATATATATATATATATATATATATATATATATATATATATATATATATATATATATATATATATATATATATATATATATATATATATATATATATATATATATATATATATATATATATATATATATATATATATATATATATATATATATATATATATATATATATATATATATATATATATATATATATATAATATATATATATATATATATATATATATATATATATATATAATATAATTAGAGATTTTTTGGGACAGCAAAAGTATTAAATCGATAATAAATTTAAAAGATATATGAAATAATATGAAAATAAAATCTTCCTTCCAGATTCTGCATTATTATTATTATTATTATTATTATTATTATTATTATTATTATTATTATTATTATTATTATTAGTAGTAGTAGTAGTAGTAGTAGTAGTAGTAGTAGTAGTATCATTTTTTACAGAACCTAATGACGTCCCACTGGTTTTCAAATTACATAACACATAACACAGCGCACAATGTCTAACAACATCGAAAACAGAATTCCTATTCTATTAGATCATATCTGTGGAAATTTAAATTGCATTATGAAATCTTTTATCATTCACGTTTACTTCATTGATCATTTTTCTTGCCTTGCATAATGTAACGTAAATAAAATATAAAGCCTAACAATTATAAAATACAAAGAAAGAAATGAAAACAGAAATAGAATATTCATAGATAATGTAAAAGAAATTGACTTTTTATTTATATACAATGAACAAGTAGACATAGACTCAAGATTCAGTACTTTTATCAATCAAATATATAGGTGTTATCATGAGACCTTCCAAATAAAAACCAAGAAGTTAAGTTGTAAAATAATCGAAAATCTACGGCAAATATTAGGATTATTAAATTTAATAAACCAAAAGTTCAATTTTTATCGTAACTATAAACGAAGAATCATCCTAGTTTGATTATACAACAATAAAAAAAAACAGTTAAAATCCCTTTAAAAAGACGAAAAGAAAATATTACACTGATAAATTTTTCGAAGTAAGCAATAACTCATAACACAAAAAAGAATTCCCACACTATAAAACAAACTAACAATAAAAGCAAATACACTATATAGTTATTTTATCAATATAGAAAATGATATATTAGCAAAATAAACCAACAAGCCAATCAAACTTTGAAACGTTATTTCCTCATTGCAAATCACAATTGAAAATATTACGACATTAGATGTCTAAAATGTAGATGCCGGCATAAAAATTAAGAAATGTGATATCTTGAGCATCCCAAACCACAAATAGACGCTCGTGTCAGACATTATTTTCATCCCAGTTACACACTTATTCTATGTTTCAATCCTTTCAGGTGTATTTCACTCTATCCTTAATCTCCCGCTTGACTCTTACCTTTAAGACAGAAAATCCCTCCCTTTCTAAAAACTATAGACCAATACCTACCATAAACATTATTAGCAAATTTTCGAAAAAATTACTCAAATTGACCGAATATTTGACCTAAAACTCATAACTTAGAGATTTCCAGCTTGGGTTTATAAAAGGGTGTTCAACTTCGGACTCACTTATCTAACTTACTGACAATTTTTACAATATATTTTAATAAAGATCTTGAAACAATAGATCATGATATCCAAATTAAATAGGCTGAGCTTCGACTGCTTAAACTTAAAGCGATTTAATTTATATCAAAGGAAGAAAATAATATGTAAAGTTGGGTGATATACTTTCTAATACACAATAAATAAAAACTGGTGTTCACAGGGGTTCATACTAGTACCACCTCTATTTTCATTATACACAAACGACTGAATCAACTCACACAGCTCCTTCTCAGTCTCGTTTGCAGATGATTTATCTATGTTCATCAATGAAAAAAAACAAAAACAAAAAACGAAACTCACTCTCTAAAAGCACGTTATCAAACCTCATAGTGTGGGTAGATGCAAATAAACTGTAAACTTACAAAAAAAAAAACCTCTTACATTATAATAATAACAATAATAATAATAATAATATTAATAATAATGATAATAATAAAAACACTGACTCGAACAAATAGTATGACAAAAATCTTTGGAGTTATAATAAATGAAAAATTAACCGTTACAGAACACATAAGTAACCTGGCAAAGTATATGTATATCCATGCACAATTATAAAAATCTTTTCCGTTGTGTGTGTTGCGAAAGATATATTTTATACACATTCAGCCCCACTTAATTTAATGCCTCTATGTGTAAGAAAACATTCAAAATAAACACACATCAAGTTTTTTCTATACAAAAACATATTATTTCTTTAATTAAAAGCTCATAACCCACGGGCATTGCCCTATTCGAGGAGAGGAACTTTTCTAGGTAGTATATACCTAGGATCCGCAAGTGTGATCGGACCGGCGCTCTCAAGCGCGTAAGTATATCACTCTACCGTTTGAGCTATGGTATATACGTCTGCTCAGATATTTTTATAGTCATCTATCACCCTCATTCAAACAGCTTAATTTAACCATTTAAATTTCTCTCTACTAAAGGAAATCCAGAAAGCAATCAACAATAATGCTTGCGAATTCCTAAAAATAGACCATCTAAATAATCAGAGAGAACGAGGAATAATCCTACGAAACTACACCAACCTAAAAACTCTTTTCTACAGATTTACTAAAGCACGACAACCAGTAAGTTACACCTACGTCAAACTATGTAACAACGTAAGGGATGATATTAAAAAATTAAACCTACCCTTTCTAAATAAAACTTTGAAAAAATTAAGAAAATTATTTTCATTATTGTTACTAATAACATTATTATTATTATAGTAGTAATTATTTTACAGATGTTGCAACTATTAGAAATAATAATAAAAAAATATAATTATAATAATAATAACAACAATAATAATAATAATAGTAATGATAATTATGGTCTACAAATACTGATACTATTACAAATAATAATAATAATATAATAATAATAATAATAATTTTTAATAATTAATTTAATATAATAATAATATAATAATAATATAATAATAATAATAATAAAATAATAATAATAATAATAATAATAATAATAATAATAATAATAAAATAATAAAATAATAAAATTAATAATAATAAAAAAAAAAATAATAATAAATAATAATAATAATATAATAATAATAATAATAATAATAATAATAATAATAATAATAATAATAATAATAATAATAATAATAATAATAATAATAATTAATATAATAATAAAAAAATAAAAAAAATAAAAAAAAAAAAAAAAAAAAAAAAAATAATGAAATAATAATAATAATAATAATAATATAATAATAATAATAATAATAATAATATATATAAAAATATAATAATAAAAATTAATAATAATAATAAAAAATAATAATAATAATAATAATAATAATAATAATAATAATAATAATAATAATAACAATAATAATAATAATAATAATCATGTCTACAAATACTGCTAATATTAGAAATAAAAATAATAATAATAATAATAATAATAATAATAATAATAATAATAATAATAATAATGGTCTTCTCTCATAAAAATGTCAAAAAATTTTGAGCCTTTTAAAAAAATGCAAATTTATTTTATAAGATTTGATAAAAAAATGACATTTAATCAATATTTCTTTTTATTAAATTATATATATATATATATATATATATATATATATATATATATATATATATATATATATATATATATATATATATATATATATATATATATATATATATATATATATATATATATATATATATATATATATATATATATATATATATATATATATATATATATATATATATATATATATATATATATATATATATATATATATTAACTGATATTATTATTATATATTATTATTATTATTATTATTATTATTATTATTATTATTATTATTGTTATTATTATTATCATTATTATTATTATTATTATTTCTAGTTTTCAAATTTTATATACTTTCAAATTGTCCTACAATTCTTGGAAAGTCATCTATGGTTTAACCTATGTTATTTCTAATTTTATTTCTAGTTTTGCTAAACGACATTTATTAGCTGTCCCATTTACCCAACAAATTTCTAAGCTGATGACTCAACTAAGTTAAATAAATAAATAAATAAATAAGTAAATGAATGAATAAATAAATAAACTCCATTCTTTCGCTCTCTTCAAATCTGCTCACTCTTGCGAATTTGTTTTGAACTTTCCACTTCAAGTTTCAAAATTTGTTCTTGTTGAAATGGATTAATTAGTTTTGAAGATGGAGTGGCCTTAGTCTTGTGAATTTAATAGAGAGCTGCTTCGGCAACCCTGGCGGTCTAGCTGAGCGTCCTGCCTGCCTCGAGGGTGCCGCGAGTGAGAGTGAAAGTGGGCCCTCTTCACGGGACTGACGTTCCAGCATCAAGGCTGGCTTCAACTAACGGTGATGGGGAGGGTAGGTGGAAAAGAGCAACTTCTCTAGTTTCTTCTTCTAGACGAAGAGTGGTCTCGATGAAAAGTCGGTTTAGTTCTAAAAATTGAACTTACAGTATATATATATATATATATATATATATATATATATATATATATATATATATATATATATATATATATATATATATATATATATATTATATATATATATATATATATATATATATATATATAGATCCAATGAATATTTCTTACCTTTTTATCTCTTTCGACGACTAAATATCAAACCTGTGAACGATACAAATATCTTTGATTTCAACATAAAAAGAGAGTTTGTAAAAACCTCGAATTACCATAGTTGATACAAAGATTTAAATGAAACTAGGATTTCTGTTCAGGCTGAGAGATTTTATTCTTTTTCACACCTTCTTCAACTATACAAGGGTCTCACCCACTCTTATATGAAGATTTATTCTCACTTCTAAGAAGGGGCTTCAGGTTTGACCTTTTTTATAGAAGATCGAAAAGCTGTCTAAAATTTTCTTTTCTAATTCACTTTATACTTTATCTTTTCGACCCACAGTTAACACTTAGCACTTTATCTATATTTCATATGGGTCTTTGATCATTCACAACCACCACTCCTACTAAAATGCCATGTATCTCAACACTTAATTTCTGGTCGAGTGGACAACCCCCAAGATGATTCAATGTAGCATCTCCTCTTTTTCAGGCACTTCCGCTCTGTGGAATTCCCTTGGAAGTGTATTACTTCACTTCTCTCTGAATTCATTATACTTTAATTTATTTCCTACTATTGCATCAATCTGAGAAATTTAAGTTAGGCATAAAATCTAAGCATTTTCCCCTTTTTCCTTTATTCCCCCGATCCCCCATCTCTATCTGAAGGGGGCAATACCACGGATGGGGATATTAGGGTAAAAAAAAAATACTTTTATTAAAACCTTTTAAAATTTCTCACCTAATTTCCTTCCAAAAATATTCCGAAGAGGCTTTGGGAATAATCCGAGTCTTTTAAAAGCAAAATTTCGTTTATAAGATACAATCCAATCATAAAAGTTTAAATAATAATAATAATAATAATAATAAAATAATAAAAATAATAATAATAATAATAATAATAATAATAATAATAATAATAATAATAATAATAATAATAATAATAATAATAATAATAATAATAAATATATAATATAATAATAAAAAAATAATAAAAATAATAATAATAATAATAATAATAATAATAATAATAATAATAATAATAATAATAATAAATAATAATAATAATAATAATAATAATAATAATAATAATAATAATAATAATAATAATAATAATAATAGTATGATTTTATTACATTATTATTATTATTATTATTATTTTATTATTATTATTATTATTATTATTATTATTATCATTATTATTATTATCATTATTATTATTTGTGTAGTAGTAGTAGTAGTAATATAAATAAATATTTTTTCCTCTGCAAGTATAAAGCTTTAAGTTTAAATGTATTTTTTCTATTTATGACTACTAAGACTTGCCAACCATTTTTCTTAACCTTTATGGACACGCACACACACACACACATACACGTACGCACTTACACACACAAACACACACACAGTTTTTCCTATGTCAAAATCCTTTTACGATTAGCTAAACCTTTTTTTGGCATCTCCTTTACCTGAAAGAAATAAAAGGATTATCCTATCCTTATTTTAATTTTTTCTAAGTTTTGGTTGCTGTCTACCTCTTCTGTGGACTCCATTTAATTTGGATTCCTTTCTTCTTTCAAATCCTATAGGTAAATCTCTTTTATATCCTTTGTATGCAATCCACTCGAACTGACCTCACTATACCCCATATTTAATTTTAGGTCTTTCAAATTTTTTCTCTTTTTCTTTTCCAGAGTTTCGTCTTCTAATTCAAAAGAATGTCATGTAAGTCTTGTCTTAATTTGAGAACTCTTCTGGCAATATCTAAGTAACACTTTGATCCATATAGCGTAAATACTGATTCATTACTTTTCGATCTCTTTATAGTTATCGCAGGTTGGTAGTACTCTGATTCCATTATAATGAATATTGGTTAATTACATTTCGATCTCTTGATAGTGATCGCAGGTTGGTAATACTTTGATTCCATTATAGTGAATATTGGTTAATTACATTTCGATCTCTTTATGGTGATCGTAGGTTGGTAATACTTTGATTCCATTATAGTGAATATTGGTTAATTACACTTCGATCTCTTTTTAATGATCGCAGGTTGGTAAAACTCCGATTCCATTAGAGTGAATATTGGTTAATTACACTTCGATCTTTTTATAGTGATCGCCGGTTGGTAACAATCTGTTTCCATTACAGTGAATATTGGTTAATTACTCTTCGATCTCTTGATAGTAATCGCAGGTTGGTAATACTTTGATTCCATTATAGTGAATATTGGTTAATTACATTTCGATCTCTTGATAGTGATCGCAGGTTGGTAATACTCTGATTCCATTATAGTGAATATTGGTTAATTACATTTCGATCTCTTGATAGTGATCGCAGGTTGGTAATACTCTGATTCCATTATAGTGAATATTGGTTAATAACATTTCGATCTCTTGATAGTAATCGCAGGTTGGTAATACTCTGATTCCATTATAGTGAATATTGGTTAATTACATTTCGATCTCTTGATAGTAATCGCAGGTTGGTAATACTCTGATTCCATTATAGTGAATATTGGTTAATTACATTTCGATCTCTTGATAATGATCGCAGGTTGGTAATACTCTGATTCCATTATAGTGAATATTGGTTAATTACATTTCGATCTCTTGATAGTGATCGCAG
>SEYY01013960.1:22500-47500 GCA_009176605.1 Armadillidium nasatum | reverse complement strand
TATATATATATATATATATATATATATATATATATATATATATATATATATATATATATATATATATATATATATATATATATATATATATATATATATATATATATATATATATAAATATATATGTGTGTGTGTGTGTGTGTGTGTGTGTGTATGTACGTGTGCATAACCCTTATTGAAACTCTTAAATTCTGCTTACAAAGCAGGGATTTGAACCGTGGCCTCTTGGATCTTAAGCAAGAGTGTTACTCCTGCTCCAAAGTATACAGTAAAATTCACAACTTTTATGTAAATATATTGTCTCCAAAAGTGTTTCTAGAAATTACATTTATCTACTTCAGATTGACCTCGAAGGTGTCAAATTGTAGTTAAATAGTAGTTCAAATTGTAGTCTTGGAAAACCTTAAATCATTTTTTTTCCTCAAATGTTATATTAATACTACCTTTCCATTTCTTAAAATGTGTTTGCTGAGGATTCAAACATTTTTCTATTATTAGAGCGTCTTCACCAGCGCAGATAAACAATTTTTGCTGAGGATGCTAAGAACCCATTTTGAACCTAAATCTAGTTGAGAAATAATTATCGTAATACTAGATACTCTCTACTTAACTACATGATTTATTTTTTCAATAACCGTTAACAAGGCCGGCATTGAGCTTCTGGCTTCCTTGGTCAGCTAAGAAATGGCAGGTCCATAATAAAAGCTGCTTTTGAAGTAAAAAAAATTCTAGGGATGAGTGGGGTCTATCAATGGCTAAAAAGTTCACTCACTATCAAAAAAACAACAAAAAAAAAAAGAAGGAAAAAAAGAAACTAATGTATACATATTTGTTTTTAAAACTATTTTCAATAATAATAATCACTGTCAAATATTTAAGACACCAAATATTTAAAAAAAATATATTTCAGGGAAAAATTCAACATAAAAATTTTTTATGCAATATTTCCTTACCAGAGAATAATAATAAAAAAAAAAATTTCAAAACAACTTCACAGAATTATTTCACGAAAAAAGTCTTTTCTTCACATTTTTTTGACTCAATTATTTAGTAGAATGAATGCGATACTTATCTTTTGTTGAGAATCCCATTAAACAACATATTCTTTATTATAAACACAACAAAACCACTTTATACCTACGAACGATAAACACAAAAGAAAATTCATAATATTTGTACAACAAATATTAGACTTAGTTCCATCAGGTAAATTAATGTTACGTCAAATACTAACATTAAAAATTATGCTATTCAAGTAACATAATGGAAAAGAGCTAAAAGACATCCCTTCTCTCTTATTACAACGTAAAAATAATATTTTTTATGTACAGAATGTATGAAAATACACAAAAGCAATAGAATTAATTCTCAATAACAGCAAAGAATTTCAAATTACTCGTCAAAAAAAACTTTCAAGAATTAGTTTTTACAATAATAATAATAATAATAATAATAATAATAATAATAATAATAATAATAATAATAATAATAATAATAATAATAATCATCTTTTTTTTAGTTACGTATCATTTTTATTTAGGAATGAACTAAAATACAATTTATAAAATGAGAGAGAGTGGGAGAGAGAGAGAGACAGTGAGTGAGAGAGAGTAAGATGGAAAGAGAGAGAGAGACAGTGAGTGAGAGAGAGAAGGAGAGAGAGAGACAGTGAATGAGAGAGAGAGAGATAGAAAGAGAGAGAGAGACAGTGATTGAGAGAGAGAGACAGCGAGTGAGAGATAGTGAAAGAGAATGGAAAAGAGAGACAGTGAGTGAAAGAGAGTGAGATAAAAAGAGAGAGAGAGACAGTGAGTGAGAGAGAGAGAGAGAAGGTGAGAGAGACAGTGAGTGAGAGAGACAGTGAGTGTAAGAGAGAGTGAGTGAGAGAGAGAGAGAGAGAGAGAGAGAGAGAGAGAGAGAGAGTGAGAGAGTGAGAGAGTAAGAGAGAGAGTGAGAGAGTGAAAGAGAATCCTCTTTTCTTCAATTTGTGTTTTAAGTAAGGTCTTGTTGAGTTTTGGATCCTCGAGCGATTGAAAAGTTTTGGGTTGTTTTCATACGATGGTTTCCATCTCCCGAAGGAGTCGCTGAAGGGGAAGAAAAGATATTTCGGATTTTTAGACGATTTTAAATCAACATCTTTTTTTTTTTTACTTTCATAAAGGTCAGTTTTTTTTCCTTTTTTGATTTATTTTTCTTTTTTTCCTTAAAATTTTTGTTTCCCTCTATATTATATATATATATATATATATATATATATATATATATATATATATATATATATATATATATATATATATATATATTATATAATATATATATATATATATATATATATATATATATATATATATATATATATATATTATATATATATATATATATATATATATATATATATATATATATATATATATATATATATATATATATATATATATATATATATATATATATATATATATATATATATATATATATATATATTATATATATATATATATATATATATATATATATATAATATATATATATATATATATATATATATATATATATATATATATATATATATATATATATATATAATATATATATATATATATATATATAATATATATATATATATATATATATATATATATATATATATATATATAATATATATATATATATATATATATATATATATATATATATATATATATATATATATATATATATATATATATATATATATATATATATATATATATATATATATATATAATATATATATATATATATATATATATATATATATATATATATATATATATATATATATATATATATATATATATATATATATATCACTGCAAAAATTGTCCTAACGAATCGTTGGGACAAGTGACAAAAATATCACAGTAAAATTTTCATTAAAGAAAAGACATTAAGCATAAAAAAGTCGCTTTATTTTCTAATAAGAAAATAACTGAAAAAATTTGTTGTGACATTTTTACCACTTGTCCCAACGATTCGTTAGGACAATTTTGGTAGACCTTGAAATTTATAGAAAAATTTGGAAGGAGGTAAATTAGGCAATGAAAAGATCTAAAGAAAATTACAAATTAACCTGGCAATAAATAATAAAGGTCAATAGAAATTCTATATTTAATATAATATAATAATAATAATAATAATAATAATAATAATAATAATAATAATAATAATAATAATTAACACCTAATTTGCACCAATGTTTACAGATGAAAATTTGACAAGAGTTTTACTCCCCAGCCATTATATATATATATATATATATATATATATATATATATATATATATATATATATATATATATATATATATATATATATATATATATATATATATATATATATATATATATATATATATATATATATATATATATATATATATATATATATATATATATATATATATATATATATATATATATATATATATATATATATATATATATATATATATATATATATATATATATATATATATATATATATATATATATATATATTTAACAAAGTAAAATTAAGGACACGAATTAAGCTTAGAAGAAGAGGGGTAATGTTCAACAAAATAAAGAATAAAGATACATAATGTTGTAAAAATTAATGAAGAAAATGGACCGTATTCCAGTTTTTCAGCTCCACCAATCCCACCCCTAGAACCCACTAACTATTACGATATGACTGTAGAGGAGTATTTGAGCTCATTTGTTTGCTTGCCAGCCCTCTTCCTAACATTATAATAATAATAAAAGAATGTTGTGTAAATAATTATGCGTAATATTCGCATGCAAAGTATTTGAAGGAAAAGGGGAGAGCAGAGAGATACCTGATTGCAAGAGCCTTTACAGAAGTGTGGTTGGAGTTTGTTGGAGAAACCACTATAACAGTGAGGCAAATAAGGAACAAACCATTGGAGTACATAGGAATGTTCCAACCGTAATATTCTTTATCTCCATTGTCTTGCATTGATCTGGCAACTGTTTTCCCCTCCCTACATTTTGTGCCAGAGTGCAGTCGGGGGAGTCTTTTGATAAGGCATCTATGACGAGTTGTTCTTGAGTCTTCTCTATGAGATTTCCTTTTGAACCGTCGTAACATGGTGGTAACGCTGTCTTACCAGCCTAGAGGTCAGGTTCGATTCCTCGTACAGGAGACTTAAAAAGTTTGGGTAAAGGTGGAGATTGTTTCTGAGTTTCGATTGTTAAAAAATATCGAAAATCGAAAATATCGGAGAAGCCTATCGTAAACAAGAGAGTTGCCAGAGGTAGTATTACTATACACACAATTATTATTACTTACTTTTCTAGCAGAACCTAATTCGACTTATCATAACCTGAACTACCAAAATTGCCGTAAAAAGAGGCCTAACCTACACAAGAATTTGCCGTAAAAGAGACCTAACGTACACAAGAACGTTTGCACGACATAGTAGCCTAAGGCTAAGTATAGGTATGAAAATATCGATTAATCAGAAATATCGACATAAAAAAATATCGATATAAAAAATATCGAAACTCAGAAACAATCTCCACCTAAGCCAAAGTATTATATATATATATATATATATATATATATATATATATATATATATATATATATATATATATATATATATATATATATATATATATATATATATATATATATATATATATATATATATATATATATATATATATATATATATATAAGAGTTAGAAGAGGAAATTGCAACTACGTTATATGAAGGCCTCCATTTGCCACCGGAATTACCAACATTAATCTAGGCCGTCAATTATCTCAAATTATTAAGTATAATTTATTGCAAAGATAATTTTAGCGCTGGAAGAGCACAGGCAGAAGCACAGAGATAATTACCCTACTTATGTTAATGATAATTTCGTATTAAAAGGATTGTGAGAATATAATTTTCATTTTTTTTAAAGGGAGAGAAATGAAATCGTTCTTCGACGAGAGATGTATAGGTTAGGCTTCTTTACTATAACTATGGCTTTATTAATGGCTGATGGCTTTTCTACTATATATGCTTGTTCTGTTAAAAATGGCTGATGGCTTTTCTACTTTATATGCTCATTCTGTACAAATGGCTGTAAGTCTTTCTTAACTGTAGGTCTTTAAGAAAAATAATTGTAGCTTATTAATGGTTGATATGTTCCTTATATATCAGGGTCTGTATAAATGACTGCAGTTCTTTTAAATATATAATTGTGGTTTAATTAATGGTTGTAGACTTCTTATTATATAATAGGCTCCTTCAAAGAAATATCTGAAATTAGTAACTGTTGACCTCTTAACAATGCGGTAGGCTCCGTAAAATAATAATATAAATAAATTAACTATGACTATTAATAATATTAGTCCTCTCCTATGATACAATATATTATTTAAGAACATTAAAAGATAAATTATTAAAAATTGAAGGCCTCTTCACTATAAGTATAACAAATAAAAACAAAAAAACTATAATTTAATTAATGAATGTAGGCCTCTCCATTTTACATTAACTCCTTGCAAAAAAAAAAGTTTATTAACGACTGTAATTCTTTTAATTTTCTTTATTTTAAATTTCATAATTTTAAAGGCGGAAAATATTTGATTTATGAGTCGTGGCTTTGAGAGTTTTTTTTTTTTTTTTTTTTTTTTCTTTTTTTTTTTGCAGGTTTGTTTTTTTTTTTTTTTTTTTTTTTTTTTTTTATTTATTATTATTATAATATTATTATTATAAATTATAATTATAACAATTATATTATAATTATTATAATTATTATAATTATTACAATTATTACTAATAAGTAGTAGTAGTTTTATTATTATATTATTATATATTAATTATTATTATTATTATTATTATTATTATTATTATTATTATTATTATTATCATTTGTAATGTCCAAAAGAAATTAGGAGTGATTTTAAGCTTTATTCAACTGACAAATCAGATCTACAAATAAATAATAATAATAATTATAATAACAGCAATAACAATAATAATAATAAAGTAAATATATATATACAAAAAAATAACATACCAAACTAAACTGAGAGTCCTGTCTTCACAAGTATTTGAAGTCTATTAGAATACTGAATTTTATTATGAGAAACAGCGGTATATATACTACAAAATTTAGTTGGTCGGTAACGTAAATATTAGGATTTTGAAATAGGTGGTTGTTCTAAGTTTAATGCGTAGCGATATAAATAAAACCAGATAAATATATAACAATCACTCCACCCTAAAAAAAAATAAAGAAAAAATAAAGATTCAAGCGATCCACAGGACGCCGAACACGAGAAGATCGACGTAGACCAGATTCATCATCATAAGGCTCCTTCCTTTCCAGATCGACAGATTCAGGGAAAGAATGATTAGAAACATCAGACACCGTCTGATCCACACTGAAATCACCCGAAGATTTGTCTGAGAGTGATCCTCCAGCAGGTGAAAAGTCCTAGTTAGATTCAGGTGTCAGTCTTCCAGCAGGTTTCAAATCCACAATAGATACAGTTTCTTCCCTTCCACTAGGAAATCTGACAAGAGCATGCTGGGGGTTGGCCTCCAAGAGTCGAACTTCTTCCACCAAGGGATCAAGCTTCTGTCGAGTATACTTTTTCAGCAGAACAGGTTCTGGTGAAGAGAGCGAAGTAGTCAATCCTAAGCCGGTCAAAGTTCTTCGAGGAAAACAGAACAATCTTTCATGGGGAGTAGCGTTAGTGGCAGTGCATAAAAGAGATCTTACAGAAAGAAGAGCACCAGATAATACAGATTCCCAATTATGAAGAGAAATATTCCGAGATTCTAGAGCCAATGTAATAGTCTTCCAAATGATTCCCACAAACCTTTCACATTGGCCATTACCAGTTGGATGATAAGGAGTTGATCGACTGCTTGAGATACCATGGCGGAAAAGAAATGTCTTTAGAGACGAAGACATGAAAGAAGACCCTCTATCTGAGTGTATATAAGTAGGCAAACCAAAAATAGAAAATAAAGAAGTGAGGCAGCCTATAACAGTCTCTGATATTTGTTTGAACTAGTCTATACTGAGTCTGTCAAACGGCCGCATAGCATGTATCAATTCTTCAGAAGGAGGCTTGTAAAACCTAGGCTTAAACTTTGCAACAAACAGGACACTGAGGATTTTACTTTCTTAATATCTTCTACCGAATAAGGAAGATTTCTACTACGAACAAAATGGAGAAGTCGCGTGATACCAGGGTGAACAAAGAGCGTCGTGAAGTTCTGACAGATTCGAAGTAAGTGTAGCAGCACAAGAACCTTGAGAAATAGCATCAGCCGCAACATTGAACTTTCCAGGTCTATAAGTTATTTCAAATGAATTAGGCATTAATTCAGTCTTCCATCTGGGAATTTTGTCATTCTTAATTTTGCTCCTATGCTTAGAATTAAACATAAAAGAAACAGATCTCTGATCTGTAATTAAAGAGAAATGCCTAGCAGCCAAGAAATGATGCAATTTTCTGATGGACTCTATTATAGCATAGGCTTCTTTTTCTATAGAGGAATGTTTCCTCTCGGAGGGAGAGAGAGAGATCTTGAATAAAAAGCTACAGGACGTCCTTCCTGACTCAGAGTAGCCCCAATGGCAGCTTCAGAAGCATCAGTTTCCAGAGTAAAAGGGAGATTATCATCTATCTTCATTTTTACCGAAGTAAGAATAGCCTCTTTTAAGTCGGAGATAGCGACCCTTGCACGTTCATTCAAAGGCAAGGAGGCATCAATTAATGGTCGAATTCCTTCCGAATATCGAGGAATCCCCCGGTAGTAGTAAGCAAACAATCCTATAAGACGAGAGAGACCTCTTTTAGTGTCAGGCAGAAGCATGTGTTTTAAAGGTTCAAGTGGTTCTGGATCTGGTCTTAGTAAGTTAAATCGTACTTCATATCCGAGCAAACGCACAGATTCTTCAGAATAAACACATTTGTCATCATTAAAGGTCATGTTTAAAAGTTTCGCCACTTCAAAGAATTTCAACAGATTCTTGTCATGTTCTTCTTTAGTAATTCCACAAATAGTCACATCATCAAGATAGGCGTAAGTTCCTGAAAGATTATAGTTACGTATTATTTCATCCATAATTCTCTGAAAGTAAGCTACTCCGTTCGTGAACCCAAAACTTAATCTCTTAAATTGATATAGTCGTCCATTCGCTTCAAAAGCAGTATAATGTCTTTCTTCTTTCAACAGAGGAACCAGGTGATAAGCACTTTTCAAATCGATAGTGTTGAAAAATTTATAATTGGCTATTTTATTTACTAAGTCATCAATTCTAAGTAGAGGATAGGCGTCAAGATAAGTAAATCTTGTTAATAGTTTGAGAGTAATCAATTACAAGACGTCTTTTGTTTCGTTGATTGACAATTAAAACTTGCGCTCTCCATGGGGATTGACTGTTCTCAATGACATCCTCAGACAATAACCGATTAATCTCTGATATGATGAAGTCAGAATATTTAACTCCAAACTTTCTTGATTTAGTTGCTATCGGACCATAATCAGAAGACAAACTGGAAAATACCCTAGGTGGAGTTATTGTCAAAGCAGTTAAAGCACAAATGTCAAGAGAGGGTTCGGGTCCGTCATAGCACAAGTTGATATTTGAATGTTTCTTCAGAAAAGGAAGGCCCAACACTACATCAGTACATAATTGTTTCATTATCAATAGCTTGATTCGAGAATAAAGCCTGCCTCTAACTTTTATATCACAGTAACAAACTTCATCAATGACAGATTGATAACTCGACGAAGCCAAGGAAACGACACCAGAATAAGAAGAGGTAGGTATCTTGAGGCGATAAACAATAGCTTCAGAGATGAAACTCTCTAAGCTCCCCGTGTCAATAAGAGTATTAACATTCTTACCATTCAGAGTCACATCTATGAAAGACTTTTTAAGGACATCAGGAACACATGCAAGTACTGAGAAAGCAGAAACGGCATTGCCAGTTTTGCACCTACATACTCTGGCATAATGTACAAGCTTCTGACATTTTCGACAGGTAGCAGGACATGCAGAACGAGAATGTCGATAACCCCCACAGAAATAACACTGAGTCTTTCTAGTGTTGGGAACAAAGACTGCACATACATCTCCAGTAGTAGTGGCAGTATAATCAGGAGCAACTTTAGGTTCCTCCAATTCAACAACTTGAGCAAAGCTCGAAATGTCTGAACTCCCCTGATAAGAATGGGAATCTCTAAAAGCAATCTCTAAACTTCTTGCCTGGTTAACAGCATTAGTTAAATCCAAAGACTTATTTTCTAGGAGTCTAGTCCTAATCTGTTGAGAGTTTAAACCCGTTATGAAAGTATCTCTAATATACTCATTTCTATACTCTTCAGCAGAAACAGATCGAAAGTTGCAATCTACGCTTAGTTTATAAAGGAGCTCTCAGATATTCATCAATAGTCTCACTAGAGGTTTGTTTTCTCGTAGACAAATGATGCCGAGCGACAACTTCATTAGCAGGCCTAATAAAAGCATCTTTAAGTGTATTCAAGGCTTCATCAAAAGTAGTACAGTCAATGATAATTTCAAAGTTCTCAGAAGATAAAGAGTTCGCCAATATCCCCAAGTAAGCATTCTCCGAGGCCTCAATAGTTTCTTTAAAACGAGTAAACACATACAGCCAATGCTTAAAGACTCTAGGAGCCCCAGGAGACATTGGAAGAACTTCTAGTTTCTCAGGCCGAAGTCCTCTTCCCATATTTTGTTCAGTTGAATAAATTGTAATGTCCAAAAGAAATTAGGAGTGATTTTAAGCTTTATTCAACTGACAAATCAGATCTACAAATAAATAATAATAATAATTATAATAACAGCAATAACAATAATAATAATAAAGTAAAATATATATACAAAAAATAACATACCAAACTAAACTGAGAGTCCGGTCTTCATAAGTATTTGAAGTCTATTAGAATACTGAATTTTATTATGAGAAACAACGGTATATATACTACAAAATTTAGTTGGTCGGTAACGTAAATATTAGGATTTTGATATAGGTGGTTGTTTTAAGTTTTATGCGTAGCGATATAAATAAAACCAGATAAATATATAACATTATTATTATAATTATTATTATTATTATATATATATTATTATTATTATTATTATTATTATTATTATTATTATTATTATTATTATTATTAAGCTTTTTGTTACTTATATATTTTATCGAGATAACATGTTTACCTAAATATATTGATCGAACATTATTATTATTATTATTATTATTATTATTATTATTATTATTATTTAATTATATTATTATTATTATTATTATTATTATTATTATTATTATTATTATTATTATTATTATTATTATTATTTATTATTATTGAATTATAATTTTTATTATTTTCTATACTCGATGGTTTTTTATATAATCATTGTAATATCTTTAACATTTACAATATTGTTCGTATCAATGAAGAAATTGACTTCTATAAACAGTTAAGTAAAAATGAAAATTTTTGTATAATATTATTCTTACCCTTATTAAAGACTCTCTATCTCTCTCTCTCTCTCTCTCTCTCTCTCTCTCTCTCTCTCTCTCTCTCTCTCTCTCTTCCTTTTTCTTAAAGCGAGAGAAATGAAATCGTTCATCGACGAGAGATGCATAGGTTAGGCTTTTTTTACTATAACTATGGTTTATTAATGGCTGATGGCTTCTCTATTATACGAGTATATGTCTGTTCTGTGAAAATGGCTGATGGCTTCTCTACTATATATGTTTGTTCTGTACAAATGGCTGTAGGTCTCTCTTAACTGTAGGTCTTTAAGGAAAATAATTGTGGCTTATTAATGGTTAATGGGTTTCCTATTATTTATTAGGGTCTGTATAAATGACTTGTGTGTATTGTAAAATTAGAAACATTAAAACTTACAAATACATTTGTCGATATAAGTCACATTTTATCTGAATTTGGCGTCAGATTCTTTTTGTTTATTTTTAATACTGGACAAAAAGTCATAGAATAGATATTTTTTTATATTATAGTACTAAGTTTTTAGAATTTAACTTAAGTGGAAGAGAGATGGTGTTCAACAGAGTTTAACTTAGGATAATAATTGTCCATGGTGCAGATATTTATGAGGAAAGGGGAACAGGGGTTCAAACATTAGGTTGATTGACTCACGTGCTTGAGGGTGAATTTCGATCCCTCTTGGGATACTAGATATATACTACCTAGAAAAGTTTCTCTCATCGAATAGGGCAATGCCCGTAAGATGTGAACTTTTAATTTAAATAAAAAGTACATTTATCACTTGTGGACAAACAATTTCAGAAAATGAGTGGACAAGTGAAAAGCGAATGTAAGAAAATAATTGCACGATGCCCATAAAATGCCGTCTCTGGAGTTGCTTGAATTTTCGCCAATTTGAATTATTAATAAAAAAAGTGTACAAGGCTTAATTCGTGAAGCAAATCAAGTAAATGCTGGGGAATATCTACAAGACATGGCAAGCCCTCCTTCTATAGAGTCGAAAGTAGGCTTTAGTGAGAAGCGGAAGAACAAACAATTCGACAATAATATTCAAATGAATGTTCGAATGATAATTAACATTCCATCCTAACACTTTCACGATTATGTTGACACTTCTACTATACTACTATATATTATATATATATATATATATATATATATATATATATATATATATATATATATATATATATATATATATATATATATATATATATAGTTACAGGACAAGACAGGACGATAGTCCTTCCTGGGGGATGAAGATTATTATTATTATTATTATTTATATATATATATCACCATCGCTCACGGGAAAAGCCCTACTCGAGGGGGTGCTAGATCAATAAAAGAGATAAAATAACCCTCAAGCCTCACCTAACGCAAATTTCGCAGGTGAGTACAGACGTGGACTTTAAAAGAATGGAGATTAAGTCCAAAAGGAAACACAGAAGATGGGAGAGAATTCCACAAAACAGAGGTTACTGCAAAGAAAAGAAGGAGGCACCACAGCGAACAAGCCTGAAGTTGCCTATGTCTTATCAAATTTATGTGCAGACAGTACACCCCTTTTGATGCGAGGACACCGTAAAGGTGGAGGTATGAGAGTGAACAGTTCCCTCGAGCATTTGCCGCGGTAGTACTTATAAAAAAGAGATAGGGCACCATCGTCACATCGCATAGATAAAGGGTCAAGTGAATTTGCAAAAGCGGAACAGTTTATAAGTCTTTTAGTCTTTGACTTAACCCTATCCAAAAGACGAGTGAAACCTGAGTCACCCCAGATATGAGAGCAGTACTCCATACAAGGGTGGATGAGACTCTTGTATAATTGGAGTAACTGCGAAGAAGAAAAAAATTCTCTCAACCTGAACAGAACTCCCAGCTTCTTTAAGGCCACCTTAGCAACCATTGTGATGTGAGGTTCCAAGACATTTTTTTTTTGTTTATGTGTAAGCCAAGAATATTTATATTGTCAACAGGAGAGACGGGAGAACCATCGAAAGAAATAGAAAAGTTAGGAGGTGTCTTTGAGAGGGAGATTTCTAGAAGTTAAGTTTTTAAAAGAGTTGAATTTCACAAGGTAGAAACGACCCCAATGGGAAATTCTATTCAGATCTGCAAGAATGGAATCGGAAAGATGAAGACGAGAGGCAACACTAGATGCAAAGGAGGGAGCAGATTTGAAATGAGCATATATATATATATATATATATATATATATATATATATATATATATATATATATATATATATATATATATATATATATATATATAATATATATATATAAGACTGTCATTATAAAGGAAAAAAATGCTAATGGCAAATGCAGTAGTATTTTTTTATCCATTGCCCTAAAACCTTATCTTACAGGCATCTATTTGTGTGTGTATTTTCCGCGCACGACTAACTGAAACGTCTCATCGCTTTCATGTGCTTGCCTGAGGGTGTACGTTTCTCATACGTACACTGGAAACAAATCCTGAAGTATGTGTTAATTATTAAAAGAAGTTTGGTTGTAAAGTTGAAATTAGCGATCGGCCTAATTTGAATTTCGCTCGCCAAGTACATAAAAAAAATTTACATATAAATTACAATTTTAATTATTATTTTTTTTTAAATACAAAGGAGTGTATATAAATATACACCCATATAAAGCATACATACACATGCAACATGTGAATTATTTATTAACAATATACACTAAGAGAGAAGCACGCAATGGAATAAATAGAATACCTTTTTGTTGTAAGGAAATTAAAGTATTTGGTGCGCCATTATGTCACTCCAACCATAAATAACTTT
The DNA here is from genome assembly GCA_009176605.1 of Armadillidium nasatum. Lineage (NCBI taxonomy): Eukaryota > Metazoa > Arthropoda > Malacostraca > Isopoda > Armadillidiidae > Armadillidium > Armadillidium nasatum. The sequence goes on along the minus strand of SEYY01013960.1, from coordinate 34,149 downwards.
TTCTTCAAAATAAAATCGAACATTCTTACTATTACGTCAAAAGTATAACGAACGAACGCGTTATGTATCACACAACATGTATAACGCAAGGCCCCTAAGGGCCAGGGTTGGAGGGGTTTAGAATTATTTTATATGTTCGCAACCATTATTTACAAATACTGTTCGAAGTGTCTATCACCAACAACAATGCAGATGCGATACCTATGTCGTAATGATTTTCGTATGTTTTCGAAGAGGCCTGGCACAACGGCAATATCTGCAGAAGCCACTGCAATTCTTATTATGAGGTTCTCCTCTAATTCTTCAAGTGTATCATAAATAAAATTCCTCGTGTACTTCCAATAAAAGAAATCAAGGGGATTCATTTTAAGGGACCTCGCTGGCCAGGACACAGGAACATTCAATCCGATCTATCAATTTGGAAATTGAACATCCAAGTAATTTCGTACACCAATATGAAAATGTGATGGAGCCTCGTCGTAAATGTACCACAATCGTTTGCGGATAGTTAAGGGCACATCCTCTGATAATCCGGGAAGTACTTCCTGAAGAAATATTCGAGTCCCCAATAGCAGATTAGAAATTGTAAAATTTATGTTCCACGGTGTATTGTGGTTTCATATGTACGTATGGTTCTGTGGTTCATGGGGATAGTAACTGACCCGTTACCCCAGATCCGAGCGAGGTTGGGGAGCTCCTTTGAGACTGTCATCATGACAGGTGATTATGATCTTTCTCAAACGCGATTTCCTTTTGTACCTTCGTGATGTGGTGGACAGCGCGTTTGTTTGCTATCTGAAAGGTCAGGATTCGAGTTCCCAACAGCAGACTATATAATTATAAATATATTATATATATTATATAATATATATAATATATATATATATATATATATATATATATATATATATATATATATATATATATATATATATATATATATATATATATATATATATATATATAATATTTTTGTTCTTGTGATTTGCTTCATTACGAGGCCAAACAAAAATGTTGATTTAAATTTTATATGTTTAGAAATTTATTTCAAAGTTTCCTCAAGTTTCCTAATTACAAAATACACACACTACTATATATATTATATATATATATATATATATATATATATATATATATATATTATATATATATATATATATATATATATATATATATATATATATATATATATATATATATATATATATATATATATATATAATATATATATAATATATATATATATATATATATATATATATATATATATATATATATATATATATATATATATATATATATATATATATATATATATATATATATATATATATATATATATATATATATATATATATATATATATATATATATATATATATCAGGGGTGTCTCAGGTTTCACCCGTCTTTTGGATAGGGTTGAGTCAAATGCTAAAAAATTATAAACTGTTCTGCTCTTACATATTCACTTGACCCTTTATCTATGCAACGTGACGTTGGTGTCGTGTCTCTTTTCTGTAGGTATTGCAGCGGCAAATGCTTGAGGGAACTGTCCACTCACATACCTCCACCTTTACGGCGTCCTCGTAGCACAAGGGGTGCATTGTCTGCACATAAATTTTGTGTAGACATAGGCAACTCCAGGCTTGTTCGCTGTGGTGCCTCCTTCTTTCTAGCCACTTCTGTTTTGTGGAATTCTCTCCCATCTTCTGTGTTTCCTGCTTAATTTAATCTCCATTCCTTTAAGGCCCACATCTGTGCTCACCTGCAATATTTACGTGGGGCTTGTGGGTTTTTTAATCTCTTCTATTTTTCTAGCACCCCCTCCTTGAATACGGCTTTGCCCTTGAGCGGTGGTAACGTGTAAAAAATATATATATATATATATATATATATATATATATATATATATATATATATATATATATATATATATATATATATATATATATATATATATATATATATATATATATATATATATATATAAAGAGTATTAAGTTTGGACTTTATATAATTCAACAGAGATAGGATTAAACAGTGTGGTAAGACGAGTCACGCGACCTTTCCTAAAAGGGGGACGAATACGACTAAAGAAGTTCAGAAGATCATTATCTTTTTTAATAGTCGCAGTAGTCGTATTATAATAGTTCGGAGACTGGAAAGTGAGAGGAGGAAATCAGTGGGAATAATAGAGAGCTTTGTTTAGTGAACCTACCCTAAATATGAGATAAGTACTCCTTACAAGGGCGAAACCACACCTTTATAAGGAGTCAGTTTCCTAAAAACTCTTTAAAATTCCTAACTTACCAGAAACGTTTTTTTGGAATACTATATATATATATATATATATATATATATATATATATATATATATATATATATATATATATATATATATATATATATATATATATATATATATATATATATATATATATATATATATATATATATATATATATATTTATATATATAATAGAGGTGGACCGGATATTAATTTTTTTACTATCCGCGGATGCGGATGCGGTTGCGGATATTCAATTGCGGATATCCGCAAATGCGGATGCGGATAGTTTAATTTTTTAAGAGTTTTTGCCTATAGATTCTTGGAATTTTAAATATAATATCCAGAATCTATGTTACCAGGGTGTGGGACGGGGACCCAACTCTTGAACACCCCACCAACCTCTTTCCCCAACCTTAACCAATTTTGAAAAAGGTTTTATATATATATATATATATATATATATATATATATATATATATATATATATATATATTATATTATATAATATATAATATATATATATATATATTATAATTCAGTATTATATTCTCACACTTCACAGTTTCACATATTCCATTTGAAGTTAATAATTGGTAAGTTATTTTTTAGAAATAAAAGCTTTTGGGCTCTTTCAGGTGAAAGTTTGGTTCGCTTTTCGTCGTAAATGAGGCCTGCTCCACTGAAAAGACGCTCACTAGCAACACTAGTTGAAGGACATGCTAAATAAGTCCTTGCCAGCTCAGCAAGAAAAGGAAAACTTTTGCAATTATCTCTCCACCAAACCAGTTGGTCTTTATCTGCCTCCAAACGTGGGAGTTTCAGATAATTTTCAATAATCGATATTATATCCTTTGATATTTCTGACTGTGATTCTTCATAGCTGCTGGAAGCTAGAAGATCTTTCATTGATTTAGCAATGCTTAAGCTAACAAATTTTGTTTCCTCTGGATCTGAGAGCGCTTGCTTTTTCTTGAAAGGCGTTATTTTAGCTGTTTCTATCATCTCATCGCATAAGCATCCTAATTTGATTTTAACATTCTGAGAAACAAGTGGTTTAAAAAATTTTGTTTTGTACCTAGGATCTAAAAAGGTTGCAATTGTATAAGCATCATCATTTTCCAGGTTTTCAAATCTGTCGTTCATCTCCTTCATTAATTTTTCAGTCATCCTTGAAACTCCCTTAGACTTAATAACATTTGTTAACACAACTTTCAATGTTGAAAATGGTATCACATCTGACAAACATATTCAGCTGAACTCATAATTTACTTATTATTTTTTACTATCCGCGGAGGCGGATGCGGTTGCGGATATTCAATTGCGGATATCCGCGGATGCGGATATTGGAAAAATGATGCGGATATCCACAGTTGCGGATGCGGATGCGGATATCCGGTCCACCTCTAATATATATATATATATTTATTCTTCTCATTTTCCCACCAAGCGTTGAATGGTAGAACTAGGCCCTGTCATTTACGAAGTCTATCTACGCCAGTCTGTCCAGGTAAAGAGCCACCTTCTCAAGTGCTCTCCCCTCCTCCCCATTGCCCCAGCAACACTATCCCTCCACCTCTTTCTTGGTCTTCCGACTGGTCTTCTTTCTTGTGGATAAGAGTTGTAGTATCTTGCTGTGTAACGATTTTCGTCCATTCTTCGAACATGCCCATACCATCTCAGGTAATGCCTCTCCACCAACTCCTCAATGGATTCAACCTCCTACTCCCGTCTTATGTTCTCATTCCTCCAGGGCTCCATCTTGTGACTCATATAATGGGTCTCAACACCCTCATTTCCGCCGCCACCACCCTTCCGCTCATTCTTGTGGCAAGACTTCACTCTTCGAACAGTGCATTAGCACCAACCTTAACACTGTCGTATATAATAATACTTTGCCCTTTCTTATCATGTGTCTGTTTTTCAGAAGAGAACAAAAGAAAGAATGCGAAAATATGACAGACATCTGGTAGCCAAAATCTAAGATGGTGCCAAAGTCCCTCATGTACCACGTATGATAGGCAACCTATAACGTCGGTAGGAAGCTTCAGTTTCTTTGTTAGACAACCTATAACGTCAGTAGGGAGAGTCAATTGCCATGTTGTCTTCACAAAACTTCATAGTTTTACTTGGATTTTCATCTGAAATATTTCTGAGATCACAGCTTCAAACTGGGCAAACCTGTTGGTGCCAACCTAGCAGGATACCCCTATGAGGCAAAGGTGACGATGTCATTTGGTGCATGGCGAGGTACCGTTTACAAAGTAGTTAGCGCATAAGGTTCATTAGAAAAAAACATTTAATAAACATCATTGTGAACTAAGTCGAAATTGGGTGACAGATACTGACGAGCATTGCGGAGGATTGTGATAAAAAAAAAAAAAAAAAACATCTGCGAAAGTTTCTTCTGAACTGAATCCTCAGTCATGTAAACCTTGTTTGCGCAAAAAGAACGAGAAGAAAACCCAATAGGTTGAATATTAATGGACGTGCTGCAACCGAAAAACCTCTTGTAAATGACGAGAATTCCAGAAAGTTGAGAGAATAGTAGAACTCTTAGAAGGATTGGACTACCAAAAAAAAGGATGACAGCCCTTTGGTAAGATGAATCGACATTCACATTGTTCCCAACCTCCGACCGAGTTTACGTGTAGAGAACACCATCCCACAGTCTTATGCCACGAGGGAATCATGAAAAAGGTTCTGTCATGGTTTAAACACCCATATCATGGTATTATACAGTCTCCACTGACACCACGTTAATATAACTGCCAGGAGTGATATATATATATATATATATATATATATATATATATATATATATATATATATATATATATATATATATATATATATATATATATATATATATATATATATATATATATATATATATATATATATATATATATATATATATATATATATATATATATATATATATATATATATATATATATATATATATATATATATATATATATATATATATATATATATATATATATATATATATATATACTCTAAAATTGTGAGTTTAAATCCTTCTTTATAAATTAAGACGCTTTCTATTCGGCCTCTGGAACTCTTGAAGCGTCTTCATAAACTTTTCTTGAAATCTTCTTGAAGACTTTACAATTTTCGAATGAAACACTTATTCGAAACTTTAAATTCAAGAATATTTGTAAATAAAGTTACTCTTGAAAAAAAAGTATTTACTTTTTCTTTGTTAACTTGAATTACAATTGAATTTCATATAAAATAATGTTGAATATTTTATTTTTTTGTTAAATGTTTTTGCTCTGGGGACTCTGCAAAAATTGTCCTAACGAATCGTTGGGACAAGTGGCAAAAAATGTAAAAAAAAAAAAAATGTAAAAAAAAAAAAAAAAAAAAAATTCATTTTTTTTTTTTTAAATTTTTGTTTTTTTTTTTTTTTTATTGAAAATTTTACTGTGACATTTTATGACTTGTCCCAACGATTCGTAATACAATTTTTGCAGTATAGAAGTATTTTTAGGAATATGCTAAATTCATTTTATAAAAATCATAATATAAATAACTGTAAATCTAAAAATTCTATACAAAAATCCTATATCTATATTGACATTGGATGTTTGTATAGAATTTTTTATGCTATATTATACTATTGTGATTTTAATTTCCAACCACTCGCAGGTCGGGGGTACAGGGTACAGAGCTCCCGTAAACATATGTACGTGTGCCATGCATTTGTCTAAAACTTATATATAGTAGCGCCGAATTTTTTATTTCAATGAAAGTACTTGCCAGGTCAGTTGTATTTTTGGAAGTGGTTCAAACTTCATTCATAAAATAACATTAAATTTCATTGATTGATATATGGTATTTTGGTTCTAAGTATGGTTCTAGTACCAACAAATGAGTTATCATGAATAAATATTCTCACATAAACAGGTTACCATTTAATCCTGTCTTTTAAACAGAAAGACAAATCATTATTTAAAACTAATATTTCTGTCTAAAAATACAGATAAATTTATTTCACAAACACAGACAGACACAAAAAGAAAGAAAACGAAATAAGAAAACAAAAAATCATGAAAAAGTGACTTCAAAAAGTCAGGGATATTTGCACACGCAAAATCAAATGTATAATGACAGAAAGAAAGGAAGCTACACGGAAATACCTAAAAAATAAGGAGGCAGAAAGAGTTGGAGAGACGTATGGAAACAAAAAGGGAAAAAAGACGTCATGATGGAAAGTAAATTCCAGTTTTCCCATCGGGAAACATAAAATCAAAAAACGGTGATTGGCTTTACTTGAAGTACTGTGGTCGTCTTCCGTCCTTTTAGAGAGAAAAAAATCCCATAAAAAATTTATCTCATTCACTCTCTATCTATTTCTCTCTCTCTCTCTCTCTCTCTCTCTCTCTCTCTCTCTCTCTCTCTCTCTCTCTCTCTCTCTCTCTCTGCCTTCCTCTCATATCTACAAACAGTCTCTTTTTCTGCCTCTGCTTTCCTCTTATCTACAAAGAGTCTTTCTCTCTCTGTCTCTCTGTCTCTCTCTCTCTCTCTCTGCGTACCTCTCATATTTACAAACAGTCTCTCTCTCTCTGCATTCCTTTCATCATCTACAAACAGTCTTTCTCTCTTTGTCTCTCTGTCACTCTCCCTCTGTCTCTCTCTCTGCCTTCCTCTCATATTTACAAACAATCTCTCTCTCTCTCTCTGCCTTCCTCTCATCATCTACAAACTCTCTCTCTCTCTCTCTCTCTCTCTCTCTCTCTCTCTCTCTCTCTCTCTCTCTCTCTCTCTCTCTCTGCCTTCCTCTCATCATCTACAGTCTCTCTCTCTGTATTTTTTCCTGTCTGTCTCTCTTAGTATCTACACACTAATGGTCTCTCACTCTCTATCACAATCTCCTTTCATGACTGTCTCTCTCAGAATCTACACACCAAGAAAATCTCTCCCTCTCTCTTTCCTTACCTAAATCCCTTCTTCCATTTTCTTTCTTTTAAGTGTTTTCTATATAAAAAAATCTTCACCATTTCTCTTTGTTAGTTACTTTTTATTTAACAGACAGACTTAATACAAGCCTTAAGTTGCGTCCTTCTCACCTTTCTAGAAAAGTAAATTCAAAAAACTTATAATGATATAAAGTATGTACAGCGCATATACCAATATATATATATATATATATATATATATATATATATATATATATATATATATATATATATATATATATATATATATATATATATATATATATATATATATATATATATATATATATATATATATATATATATATATATATATATATATATATATATATATATATATATATATATATATATATATATATATATATATATATATATATATATATATATATATATATATATATATATATATATATATATATATATATATATATATATATATATATATATATATATATATATATATATATATATATATATATATATATATATATATAAACATTCAAATATTAATGGATTTATACAGGCATGCATACATACATTTATATATACATATATTTAAAAAAAAAATTCTTTACACTTGAGAGGTTATATAATATGTGTATATGAATATATGTGTATGCATGTACGTGGATATATAGATTAATTCATTCATAGATACATACATAAATACATATATTTTTAAAAAAAATTCTTTTCACTTGTGGGGTTATATATGTATATACTAAATGAGCAATGTACACCTATACGTGCATATATAAAATGATTAATACAGGCATGCATACATACATAAATACACATAGTTTTACTTTCTTCATACAAACACGCATACATAGATACACATAGTTTTACTTTCTTCGTACAAACATACATACATAAATACACATAGTTTTACTTCTTTATACAAACATACATACATACATACATAAATACACATAGTTTAATTTTCTTCATACAAACATACATACATAAATGCACATAGTTTAACTTTCTTCATACAAACATACATACATAAATACACATAGCTTTCTTTTCTTCATGCAAACATACATACATATATACACATAGTTTAACTTTCTCCATAAAACATACATACATACATAAATACACATAGCTTTCCTTTCTTCATACAAACATACATACATAAATACACATAGTTTTACTTTCTTCATAAAAACATACATACATAAATACACATAGTTTTACCTTCTTCATGCAAACATACATACATATATACACAATTTTACTTTCTTCATACAAACATACATACATAGATGCACATAGCTTTCCTTTCTTCCTACAAACATACATACATAAATACAAATAGTTTTACTTTCTTCATACAAACATACATACATAAATACACGTAGTTTTCCTTTCTTCATACGAACATACATACATAAATACACATAGTTTTACTTTCTTCATACAAGCATACATATATTTACAAATATTCATACAAAATTTACATAATTTTATTTTGAAAATAGTTTTTCTCGACTTGTTTACGGTTCACTTATTTTATTTCCTTTTATTAAAATATATTTAAACATCATTTATTATAAATTTAACGTGTAAAATAAAATTTATTTTTTAATTTAATTTAAAATTTATTTAAATTAAAAAATAAAATATATATTCGAAATATTCAACACTTAAAATTAAAATATAGCGAATAAACTTGATATTAATAGTATTTATTAATATTGATATATAAATTATTTATATTAATAATATATTTCATGGAGGTTTATTAATTATTAGCAATTTAATGGATCATACGTAGAATATTTTTTGTTAATTTTATTTAGTATATAAATTTCATTTCTAAGGATTTTAGGCATGAAAAGACGTGCCTAGGTCTAACCAGACGTAGGGATAACTGTATAAAGCTGGTGGTAGGGCTGCACGGCCGTAGCAGGAAAAAACAAAAAATCATGCCAAGTCTAACCGGACCTAGGGCTAACTATAAAATTGGTTGTAGGGCTACACAGTCATTACAATAGTAAAATTAAAAGACATACGTAGCTTAACCGGACCTAGGGATAACTATATAAAGCTGGTGGTAGGGCTGTACGGCCGCAGCAAAGGAAAAATGAAAAATCATGCCAAATCTATCCGGACTTAGGATTAACTGTATAAAGTTGGTGGTAGGGTTGCACAGCCGTTACAATAGTAAAATTAAAAGACATACATGGCTTAACCATACATAGAGATAATTGTATAAAGTTGGTGGTAGGACTGCACGGCAATAGCAAAGGAAAAATGAAAAATCATGCCAAGTCTAACCAGACTTAGGGTTAACTTTATAAAATTGGTGGCAGGACTTTTCATCCGGAGCAAAAACTGGGGTAGAGAAGGGGCCGGATTCGGTGCGAAATCTCTTCCTTGGGTGGAGAAGAACCCAGAGTCGGAATCAAAACCGGATAATTATGAAAAGAAGTAGTTGGCGCAGACAAAAAAAAAAAAAAAAAAAAAAAAAAACGGCTCCACAACCATGGTTGGTGGAGAGTTGAAAAAGTACTTAAAGAAAGAAAATATCGAGTATTAGTTCTAATTGATCAATAATCGATTAGTTTGGAAAAAAAACACAACTTTTGACTTAATTTTACATAAATAAATAAATAAATAAATTGAATATTTTCTATTATCCGAAAATTAGTAACCAATCAAATATGTCCAATATTGTCATTTTAAACCTAAACATTCATTGTAATAATTGAAATAATTAAAAAAAATCAGTCTATTTATTTATTTATTTATTTATTTATTTATTTTTTAAGTTGTGACAGTTTTGAAGAAAAGATACGAAATTATTTTTGTATTTATAAAAAAAGCATTTTATCACCCTTGTTTTTATTTGAATGTCCCCCACAGTAAGGAAATGGAAAATTTGTACAACCAATTTCATTTTTAAATGGAACAAATAATTCAATTTTTTCTTTCTCGGTTCGTCGGCGAATGAAATAAGCTTCCAGGAGGTGATCTCGGAGGGGTAGGGGGAGGGGAAGGGGATGAAGAAGGGGAGGAAAAGGAGGTGATCTCGTAAGGAGAGAGGGAGGAAGAAGGAGTGTAAAGGAGGTGATCTCGGAGGAGGAGGTTGAAGAAGAAAAAGAGGAAAAAGAGGCGATCTCGGAAGGGGAGGGGGAGGGAGAGGGGGAGGAAGAAGGGGAGGAAAAGGAGGTGATCTTGGAGGAGGAGGGAGAGTGGAGGAAAAAAGAGGTGATTTCTGAAGAAGAGGGAGAGGAAGAATGGGTGGAAAAGGAGGTGATCTCGGAGGAAGAGGTGGAAGAAGAAAAAGAGAAAAAGGAGGTGATCTTGGAGAGAGAGGGGAAGTAAAATGAGGTGACCTCTGAGGGAGAGGGGAAGGAAAAGGAAGATACGAAGTTATTAAGAGGGTGAACGATTAAAAAGAAATACCAATAAAAGAATATATATAAAAACAGAAACTAAAAAGTATGAAAATTAAAAATAAAAACGGAAATAAATAAGATTTTTGAAGACAACGTTATTAGAAAGGGTAATTGTGTACAATTTGGCCATGACCTCAAATTTCTATGCATAAAAAAAAAATAAGTTAACGTCAAATATAAATAATTCTTTAGTAGCAAAATATAGATTACTCCAACAGCTTTTTTAGACTTTGAAGTGATTTTGTCTCAATTTAGGCTATAAAAGAAGCATTGTTTTCAGCGTCACTCTGAATGACATGGGTTTAAAATTTTCAATTTATGATCGACCGTGTTTAAAATTATCAAAATTGCTCAATACGTTATATTATGAAATTTTAAAATAACTTATTACACAATATTAATAAATATATACTATATATATATATATATATATATATATATATATATATATATATATATTATATATATATATATATATATATATATATATATATATATATATATATATATATATATATATATATATATATATATATATATATATATATATATATATATATATATATATATATATATATATATATATATATATATATATATATATATATATATATATATATATATATATATGTTTCTGAGATTGGAGATAACGATACGTACAGTAAGTTAACTAATGTTGTTTATCTTCAAGGCTAAAACAGTTTTGGTTAAGTAACATTAAAGAAATATTCGATTGGGAAGAAATATGAGTCTTCTTCAGGAAGGTATTGCAAACTCTCTCTGGGGATACTCGAATGATATTTAAGGATGGGAGCCTTTCTGTTCAATTTGTTCTAAGCAAGGGTATAAAGCTTCCAATTTCTGATCATTCTGGTCGTAAGGAATATGTAAAACTTTCAATTTCTGATCATTCTGTTCTAAAGGAATATATAAAGCTTCCAATTTCTGATCATTCTGTCT
>SEYY01013960.1:15000-17500 GCA_009176605.1 Armadillidium nasatum | reverse complement strand
GAAACATCTCAATTCTTCCAATCTTGTCTCTGATTGCCAGTATGACTTTCGTAAAGAACGTTCTACTGGTGATCTTCTTTACCTTCTTTCTGACTCTTGATCCTTCGCTCTTCGGCATTTCAGTGAAATCTTTGCTATCGCGCTAGACATATCGAAAGCCTTCGATAGAGTCTGCCACAAAGCTTTGATTTCTAAACTTCTTTCTTTCGGTATCTATTCTTCTTTCTGTGGCCTTCTCTTTGATTTCCTTTCTGGTCGTTCTACAGCAGCTGTTGCAGGAGCCCACCGTCCATTCTACAAATCTATTTATAGTGGTGATCCTCAAGGATTTGTCCTATCCCCAACACTTTTCTGCCTTTCATTAATGACTTTCTGTCCATTGCTTCATTTCTTATCCACTCCTATGCCGATAACTTGAACCTTCATTACTCTTTTCAGTTTGAAAGGCGGGCCCTCCTTGCAAGAGTTAATAGACACAAGGAGGGTGGGCTTGGAGCAACTAACCTCCAACCTACCCCGCATTTCAAAATGGGGCAGAGAAATCATGGTTGTTTTCAATACCTCAAAAACTCAATTCCTTCATCTCTCCACTCGATACAATCTTTTACACAACTATATCTTCTTCGAAAACACACAACTCAAACCTTCAACTCTTCTTAATATTCTAGGTGTTTCTTTTTCCCTTGATCTTTCTTGGGAAGATCACACTACCTACTTTCAAAACAAGCTTCTAAGAGGTTGGGAGTTCTGAGGGGCCTTCAGAACTTCTTCACACCACCCTTTTTGCTTACTCTTCTTGGGGTGTTGTTCTCCCCTTTATGGAGTAAGCCTCACACATCTGGGGTGGTTCACTCATACAGCTCTCCTTGAAAAAGTGGAGTCCAGGGCTTTTCGTCTTATCAACTCTCTTTTTCTTGTTAATTCTATCCCTATCCAATCCCTTTCTGCCCATCGAATTGTTGAGTCACTTTCTCTATACTATCGCTATTACAACGGACACTGTTCTTCCAAACTCTCTCGTCGCATACCTCCTCCTTTGAGAAGAGCTTGCGCGACACGTATTTCGACAAAGTCTCATCCTTTCTCTATGCAACTCTTTGACTAAAGACTTAATCGCTATGTTCAATCTTATATGCACTCTACTGGTAAAATCTGGGACACACTCCCTTCATCTATTTTCCCAATTTCCTATGACATACCCACCTTCAAAGACCGTCTCTCGGGATATGTCAGCCTTTCATCTGACTAGGATCCTGATTTGCTCCTTACTCTGGTGGAAATTTTCTAGGCTTCGGGTCTTTATCCACCAGTGGTATATATATATATATATATATATATATATATATATATATATATATATATATATATATATATATATATATATATATATATATATATATATATATATATATATATATATATATATATATATATATATATATATATATATATATATATATATATATATATATATATATATATATATATATATATATATATATATATATATATATATATATATATATATATATATATAAAGAGAGATGGCGCATCAGACGCGTAAGTAGTCGGGCATTTAAATTTAGCGACAGTTTAGATGCACCAGTTTAGAGGCCAAAGTTTAGATGCCCTACTAGTCAAGTACTACTCAACCTTACACTAAAAATTCTTACTGTCTAACTATGTACTTTTAAGACAAAGATTTAAAAAAAAATTTTTTTTTTTGAAGATGATGAAAAAATCATTTCGCATTGGAGGTGCTAATTGGAGACTCAGGAATTACTCTAATCATAATGTAACCCCCCCCTCCTCTCTCCTCCCCAGTCCCGTCCCGTCCCCTCCCCTCCCCTCCCTCCTCCTCCTTTCATTCATAAGGGAGAAAAATTTGTCCTAAAAAACAAAATTAATTTTTTAATGAAACGAAAGTAAAGAAATTAGACGTACTTTATAAAATAAAAAAAAATAAATAAATAAATTGCGGGAAATACAAATGAACTTACTATTGATTTCATATAAGTATCTAATATATATATATATACATACTATATATATATATATATATATATATATATATATATATATATATATATATATATATATATATATATATATATATATAATATATATATATATATATATATATATATATATATCCGAGCATGCACCCTGTTTTTTTTTCGTCAGCATTTCGTCATTTCGAAAACTCACAACTCAAATCATAATCTCTCATTAATATTCTTGGTGTTTCTTTTTCTCGTGATCTTTCTTGGAAAGATCACATTTCCAATCTCTCTAAACAAGCTTCAAAAGGTTAGGTGTTCTGAGGTGCCTTCAGTATTTCTTCACTCCTCATCAGTTGTTTGCTCCAAAAAGGGGCATTGTTCGACCCTGTATATAGTACACCTCACACATCTGGGGTGGTTCTATTCATGAAGCTCTTCTTGAAAAGGTGGTTTCTAGGACTTTTCGCCATCCTGCTCTTACTAATTCTCTACACTCT
>SEYY01013960.1:7500-12500 GCA_009176605.1 Armadillidium nasatum | reverse complement strand
CATAATATTATTATTATTATTATTATTATTATTATTGTTATTACTAATATATTTTAATATTTACAAAAACTATTATTATTATTATTATTATTATTATTATTATTATTATTATTATTATTATTATTATTATTATTATTATTATTATTATAATTATTATTATTTAATAATAATACCACTAGTACTAATTATAATTACTAGTAGTATTTAATAACTATTATTATCAGATATTTTTACTATTACTATTATTATTGTTTATTAATTATTATTAATTGCTGTCATTATTATTAACAATTATTATTCTTACCTACCATTATTATTAATTATTATTAATTATTGTAATTATTATTAATTATTGTTATTATTATTATTGTTATTATTATAATTATTATTTTAGTAGTAGTAGTAGTGGCATCAAAAATATTCCTTTAAATATAAGATATATATTATCCAAGTCGCTTTTTTTATTTTAATTTTATCTTATCGCTTTTACATAATAATTAAAATTAATAAAATTAATAGTAATACGCATCATTAAAAATATTAATAATAATAATGATAATAATAATAATAATAATAATAATAATAATAATAATAATAATAATAATAATAATAAAAATAAGAATAATTATTATTATTAAATAATAATAATAATAATAATAATAATAATAATAATAATAATAATAATAATAATAATAAAAATAATAATAATAATAATAATAATCTTTTAGAAGTAAATGAGGTTAAAGAAACTAAATTAAAAATATGAGCATGAAGCAAATTCTCTATTGTGAGCTTAAATTGAATATTGAAAGGTCAGAAATCCCGTACAGGGCAAACCCGGTCTAAGAATTTTATCCGAATATCCGGACGACAAGAGTTTCTTCCTATCCGAAAGGTCTTTGGGAATTTATTTGGACGACGTCTTTATCCGATCCATTTGCAGCGAACAATGGAATCAGTATTGAGCGCTTTTTATGAAGCAAGGCGCTGCTCCACTGATGGACGATGATTAGAAGTGTGGGAAGGCAACAGGAAAGAAAAATTTGCTGACTTTACAAAAAATGTTTTCCGCCTCGACTGACTATTGAACTTTCTTTGAATTTTTGGACGTTTACGGACACGTACAAGATTAATCGGACGTGACGGACGAAGGTTGGTGGGATAACGGTCAGAAAGAGATCGACAATGAATTCGAGGGGAGAGACGGCTGAAGAAATGATGACAGGTATTTAAATAACCTTTGATTCTTCTGTCCAATTTGTGCAGAAAGAAAATATGCAACGAAAATGTTACTAACAAAGAGAAAAAAGAAAAACAAATAAGAACAAGAAAAAAAAGAATGAAAACATAAATAAGAACAAGAGTAAGAATAAGAACAAAAATAAGAATAATAATAAGAATAAGAACAGGAATAAAAATAAGAACAAGAACCAAAATAAGAAAAAGAATAAGAACAATAATAATAAAAAACAATCAAGCATAAGAACAAAAATGAAAATAAAAATAAGAACAAGAACAAATATAAAAATAAGAACAATAAGAACTAGAATAAGAACACGAACAAGAATGAGAAAAAGAATAAGAATAAGAGCAAGAATTAAAATTAAAACAAGAATGAGAACAAGAATAATAATAAAAATAAGAACAAGAAGAACTAGAATAGGAATAAAAATAAGAGCATGAACAATGAGAACATGAACAAGATTAAATTAAGACCAAGGACAAGAATAAAAATAAGAATAAGAACCAGAATAAGAAAATAAGAATAAAAATAAGAACAATATTAAAAACAAAAATAAAAATGAGAACGAGAATAAGAATAAATATAATAATAAGTTAAGAATAAAAATAAGAACAATATGAACCAGAGAAAGAAAGAGAACAAGAACAATAACAAGAACAAGACAAAAAACAAGAATGAAGAAAAGAATAATAATAAGATACGGAATAAAACTAAGAAAAAGAACAAGACTGAGAACAAGAAAAAGAATAAAAATAAGAATAAGAACCAGAATAATAACAAGAACAAGAATAAAAAAAGACTAATAATACGAACAAGAATAAAAAATAAGAATGAGAACAAGAATAAGAAAAAAAATAAGAACAATAAAAACGAGTATAAGAACAAGAATAATAAAAACAAGCAAACAAGAATAAGAACAATAAGAAAACCAGAATTTCAATATATATATTATATATATATATATATATATATATATATATATATATATATATATATATATATATATATATATATATATATATATATATATATATATATATATATATATATATATATATATATATATATATATATATATATATATATATATATATATATATATATATATATATATATATATATATATATATATATATATATATATATATATATATATATATATATATATATATATATATATATATATATATTATAAACTATTATTATTATTATTATTATTATTATTATTATTATTATTATTATTATTATTATTATTATTATTATTATTAATTATTATTATTATTATTAAATATTAGTATTAGTAGTAGCATTAATAATAATAGGAACAGAAGTAGCGATCGTAAAATATATAGCAGGTTTATTATTACTAGAAGATATTGCGGTAACAGAAATATCAGAATTATAATAATAAAAATAATAATAATAAAAATAATAATAATAATAATAATAATAATAATAATAATAATAATAATAATAATAATAATAATATAATAATAATAATAATAATAATAATAATAATAATAATAATAATAATAATAATAATAATAATATAATAATAATAATAATAATAATAATAATAATAATAATAATAATAATAATAAAAATAATAATAATATTAATAAAGATCATAATAATAATGGTAACTATATTGATAACCATTTCTGTTATACAACAGTGAAGAAAATAGTGAAAATAATAGTTGTGATAATAGTAGTAGTAATAAAATAAGTTGTAATATAATATTTTCAATAAAATTTTCAATAATAATAAACACTAAAATTTTTAATAATAGTAAACAGTAAGAATAATAAAGCAATTGCAGCACCGATTTTACATATAGATAATAGTGATCGTATTGATGTTTTCAGTAATGGAATTAATATTCTTGAAAGCTCTAGATTTTCTGATTTAATAGTATTAGGAGTAGAGATAATAATCTTAGTAATAAAAATATTAATGGTTAAAATAATAACAGGTAATTTAATAATGCTAACAATAATAATAATAATAATAATAATAATAATAATAATAATAATAATAATAATAATAATAATAATAATAATAATAATAATAATAATAATAATAATAATAATATAATAATAATAATAATAATAATAATAATAATAATAATAATAATAATAATAATAATAATAATAATAATAATAATAATAATAATAATAATAATAATAAAGCTAATAATTAAAATAATAACAACGATAATAATGATAATGATAATAATAATAATAATAATAATAATAATAATAATAATAATAATAATAATAATAATAATAATAATAATAATAATAATAATAATAATAATAATAATAATATAGTAATAATAATAATAATAATAATAATAATAATATGAACAATTCTAATAATACTAATGATAGTAGTAATAATAAAAATAATAATAATAATAATAATAATTTAATAATAATAATAATAAAAATAATGGATCAATACGAATTTAAGTACGTTTTTTTTAATTTTGTGCGCATATGATTTTATTGATCTTTCATTTTTTATGTTATCAGGGAGATTGTTAAACAGAATGGTGGAGGTATAGCTTACTGCTTGTCGTGCTTTAGTGAGTCTGAACAAAGGTGTTTTTAGGTTATTGTTGTTTCTTAAGGTTATTCCTCTTTCAATTTGATTGTTTTGGTGGTTTGTTTTTAGGAATTCGCATGTGTTATTATTTATTACTTTGTGGATTTCCTTTAGGAGGGAGAGGTTTAGAAGAAGTCCAAATTGCAATATGTTAAATTTTTTGAATAAAGGTGGTGTATGACTATAAAAGTCTCTACTGCCACTGAGAAGTCTTATGATTCGTTTCTGCATTGTTATGATTTATTCAGGGTTTGATTTGGGTGTTGTTCCATATACAGAGAGACAGTAAAGTATGTGGGGGTGAACGTGTGCAATATATATTTTGCGTAGAACATACAGTGGAATGGATTTTGCTAATTTAACAAGGATGTACATATATTTTGCAAGTTTATTTACTAATGTGTTTATGTGTTCTTTAAATGTTAGTTTGTCATCTATAATGACTCCCAGGATTTTCGCGGTATTTGTTCGGGTTAGTTCAACATCATTTAGTTTTATTTTAAAGTTTTCTCCTATATTTTTGTTGCTTATTGTAATGTAAGAGGTTTTTTGAATGTTTAATGATAGTTTATTTAAGTCGACCCATCTCGTGATGTTTGTTAAAGAGCTTTCAACTTTTTTGGAGAGTGTTTCGGGGTTCTTGTCATTGATCAGTATTGATATATCATCTGCGAATGAGACAGAGAAGGAGTTGTGTGAGTTTATTAAGTCGTTTGTATATATTGAAAATAGAAGCGGAGCAAGTATGGACCCCTGTGGGACACCAGTTTTTATTTGTTGTGTGTTAGAGAGTATATCACCTAACTTTACATATTGTTGTCTACCTTTGAGGTAAGTTTCAAACCACTGCAAGATTAGGCCATCGAAACCCAGTCTATTTAATTTGGTTAATAGGATATCATGGTCTATTGTGTCAAACGCTTTGGTGAAGTCTAGTAGCAGAAGGAGGGAGGAGTCTTTATTTTCTAAATTTTTATAAAGTTTTTCGGTCAGACAGATAAGCGCGTCCGATGTTGAACGCCCTTTTCTGAAGCCGAACTGGAAATCGCTAAGTAATGAATTTGAGGTGAAATATTCAGTCAGCTGTTCAAATATTATTTTTTCGAAAATTTTGCTAATTGTGTGTGTAATGGATATGGGTCTATAG